>JAVTVJ010007714.1:0-14056 GCA_034509425.1 Eopsaltria australis
CAAATCACAGTGCGAAAGTTTATTTCATGTTTAGCACATGCGAGTTTTGAATTGAAAGCTGGCCTGGAGACATCTGGGCATGGAGCGGCCGGGGGAGGCCTGGTCTGCTTCTTGGTAGGAGGTGGGGATGGGCCCCGCTTCCTACAGGTTTGTGGAGCGGCTGGGTGTCCAGCCTGCTCCTTGGTGGGAGGCTGGGGAGAGATTCCCACTTCCTACAGGGTTGTGGAGCGGCTGGGTGTCCAGCCTGCTCCTTGGTGGGAGGCTGGGGAGAGATTCCCACTTCCTACAGGTTTGTGGAGCGGCGGGGTGCCCAGCCTGCTCCTTGGTGGGAAGCCCATTGGGGAGAGATTCCCACTTCCCTACACGGTTTGTGGAGCGGCTGGGTGCCCGCCTGCTCCTTGGTGGGAGGCGAGTGAGAAATCCTCGCTTCCTACAGGTCTGTGGAGAGGCTGGGGGTCCAGCCTGCTCCTTAGTGGGAGGCGAGGGAGAGATCCTCGCTTCCAGCAAGTTTTGTGGAACGGCCGAGAAAGCTCGGTTCGCACCATTGTAAGGGAAGGGGGAGAAGCCCCCACTTGCTATGTTCCATCTGTAAAAAGTTTTTCCCAGATTTTAAGGCAAGGGCGACTCCCGGACTTCCGGGACGGCTCCGCGAGCAGGGCGGTCACTCCCCCGTGACAGAAGCGGGGCACCAGCCGCTCTGAGAGGGGCGGAGGTGATTCCTGCCATTGCCCTGGTCACGGCCGGGGGATGCGCGGGGAGCGGTCCCAGGAAGCGAACCGGGACCGCGGCTGCCGCTGCGCTGCTTCGGCCCTGCTCTGGCGGAGGCGGGGCCGCCGCTGCGCGGCCACGGCCCGGCTCACTCGCTGCTCCTGGGCCCCGCCCGCACCGGCCCAGCGCGGGCGGGGAGTGTGAGATCTAAGAGCAGGAACGGCCCTATCGCACTTTCCACAGTAACGAGCTTGTTTTAAGGACACCCGAGAGCCGCTGTGAGAAGCAGCACGGGCCGAGCGCGGGCGAGCCGGGGGTGCCCCTGGGCGGGGGTGCCCGCATGCCGCGCCCGTCCCCGGCCGTGCGAGGGCAGCGAGCGCTCTTTGTCTGCTCTGGTAAGCACTCAAAAGGGAAACACCGAGCCCAAAGAACAAGAAGCCGTTTTTAGGCTTCCTTAAACCATGCTATAAGTAAGCAGAGTCCTGTGTTAACAAATATCTTAGAATGGTTTACTGAGTTAAATTTGTAAAAGACCTTCTCCTGTATCCTTGTGAGTAAAAAAGACCAAGGACTCTTTACTATTATGTAAAATAATCCTGAAACTGAGAACTAGGGCAGTCAGCAACTGAAAATTGCTGCATCCAACCAGCAGGCCAAGAATTGATAACATCCAACAGTTGCATGCACCCATCTGTAAGTTTTGTTCTGTGAACATAGAAGACATGGACCCTATGCCATGCGACTGAAACTGGATAATGTTATTCTGAAAACGTTGGCTGTCAATCCTAGTATGTCTGTTCCCAGCACTAACTGATAATGTATTTAAGTCTGACTGTTTGCAGACCATGGAAGAAGCCTATTCCAGCAGAGCAGACCTGAAAGATGTGCCAGCCTGGGAGCTGTATGCAGCTGAGAGCAGCTTCATGCGAGATGGCAAACAAAAGACAGGTTATGCAGTAACAACCACGAACCAGGTAACCATGAGAAAAGTGTTACCATCAAATGTACCATCACAAAAAGCTGAACTGATTATATCAATGAAAGATCTAGAACTGAGCAAAGTCATCTAGAAGGAAGGAAGACTAGCAACTATTCAAGCGTAGAGACTGAGTCTATGTTGAATGAAGGGACAGTAATCTTACGAGCTAAGTAAAAAGAGTCATTCCAAGTCCTGACTACCCTCACCAAATCAAAAGCTGCTGGCAGAGAGCCTTGAATTCACTGCTCCAGAGTTAAGAAGACGTCTGATCCATAGACAGCCAGAAAACAGAGACTGATACAAATTGAGTATGATATGATTTAACTGTTCTTTTGTACCTCTTATTGTACAGTTGGTAACCGTGATTCCCAAATTTGGTCCAAAATTTGCATGTAACTCTAGTCCAAAATGTATCCAAAAGCTCTTCATAAGGACAACTTGTCAAAGTTGAGAATCTGGCCTGGTAAGTTTTGCCCCAAGATAAAGATTGGCCCTGTGCCCATGGAGCTGTGATTCCAAATGTCATGTTTAATCATATTAAAGGCTGTTGACAAAACAAAATAGCTCTTAATTTCCTACTAGCCACAAAATCATTAACACTAGTTGTTGTTCTTATGCAAATCTGAATGAAAATTTTTTTTTAGAAATTTGGTTGAAATTTGAAAGCAAACTCAAATTCTACACCAACGTACTCTGCACAAAAAAAGAGCTTACTGAACCTTGAATATCTTGCAGTAGCACTGCACGTTCATGGTTTACCCGAACTGAACGGCTAGATTAAAAGAAATGTTCTAGTAACTGTAGTTATAATTAGCATCTGTGTAACAACTAGTGGGATAGCCAGTTGTATAAACCAGAGGTATGGTTGAATGCATAGTAGAGACTAGACAAGACAGAGTCTTGTTAGTCTCTAAAAAAGGGGGGAATGATGCCTTTTGGTTTCTGCCTTTTTTCTTTTATATGTTCTCTGTACTCTCTGCACATATTTTTGTGGCTCTGTAGCCTACTATATTAATAGCTAGTTTTTCCAGTACCTTTCCATAGCCTTTCCCTCAGCAGAAAGACAAAACAAATTCCAGAGCTCCAAGCGCCAGGGGGTTGCAAGGCCCTGTCCTATCTCAGTTCTTCCTGGGAACCAAGGCCGAGAACAACTCTGAGGTACATTTTCATAAACAAAGTACAGCCAGTGCTGAGAGGGGGGCTCCAGAAGAGGGGCTGGACCTGGGGGGGAATTGAATCACCACTTGTTCTCCTTATTGGTGCTTTTAATCAATTATGCTAATTTCCTAAAAGCTATAAATATGTACTCACCCCTGGAGGGGGTGGGCTTTTATGGACACCTTTCCATAACTGCTCCCGAAGACCTTCAAAATAAAGATCCCCTTTTATATTACCTCCTTGCTAAAATGATCTTGAGTTTCTTTTCCAGGCTGGGGGAAAAAGGCAACAAGTTATTTGGCACACCCAGAAGGGACACGAGAACCTGGTACCCGTCCTCTGGACCGAAACCATCCTGCAAGGAATTCCTTTCTGACAGCAATCTAAAGAATTCCCTGCCACGGGCCTGAGGTCGAGACACCATGGTTCCAAGATCCCACAGGAGGTAGTATAAAGGTGGTTCTTTTTGTTGTGTAGTGTGTAGTTTGTATGTGTGTGTATTGTTTATGTAGTGTGTATCTGTTTAAAGTCAGTCATTGTTAGCGATCCCAGGACAACCTGGCGTGGTGGTGAGAAAATTTGCTTTTGAAATCATTTCTCCAAGTTTTTCCTGTTGCCGATTTTCCAACCTGCCCAGAGATCGGCTGGTGGGGAGGAGGCGGGTGTGTGATCTCGGCTGAGATTGTTCACTGGTAGAGAAAAGCAAATCACAGTGCGAAAGTTTATTTCATGTTTAGCACATGCGAGTTTTGAATTGAAAGCTGGCCTGGAGACCTCTGGGCATGGAGCGGCCGGGGGAGGCCGGGTCTGCTTCTTGGTAGGAGGTGGGGGATGGGCCCCGCTTCCTACAGGTTTGTGGAGCGGCTGGGTGTCCAGCCTGCTCCTTGGTGGGAGGCTGGGGAGAGATACACACTTCCTACAGGTTTGTGGAGCCGTGCTGGGGTGTCCGCAGCCTGCTCCTTGTGGGAGGCTGGGGAGAAATTCACCACTTCCTACAGGTTTGTGGGAGCGGCTGGGTGTCCAGCCTGCTCCTTGGTGGGAGGCTGGGGAGAGATTCCCACTTCCTACAGGTTTGTGGAGCGGCTGGGTGCCCAGCCTGCTTCTTGGTGGGAGGCTGGGGAGAGATTCCCACTTCCTACAAGTTTGTGGAGCGGCTGGGTGTCCAGCCTGCTCCTTGGTGGGAGGCGAGTGAGAAATCCTCGCTTCCCTACAGGTCTGTGGAGAGGCTGGGTGTCTGGGAGGGGAAAGGGTGGGGGGGGGGGGGTGGGGGTAGTGGGGGGGGGGGAAGTGGGGGGGGGGGGGGGGGTGGGGGGGCTGGGAGGGGTCGCGAGCCTGCTGCCTTAGTGGGAGGCGCGGGAGAGATCCTCGCTTCCAGCAAGTTTTGTGGAACGGCCGAGAAAGCTCGGTTCGCACCATTGTTAGGGAAGGGGGAGAAGCCCCCACTTTCTATGTTCCATCTGTAAAAAGTTTTTCCAAGATTTTAAGGCAAGGGCGACTCCCGGACTTCCGGTACGGCTCCGCGAGCAGGGCGGTCACTCCCCCGTGACAGAAGCGGGGCACCAGCCGCTCTGAGAGGGGCGGAGGTGATTCCTGCCATTGCCCTGGTCACGGCCGGGGAATGCGCGGGGGAGCGGTCCCAGGAAGCGAACCGGGACCGGGGCTGCCGCTGCGCTGCTTCGGCCCTGCTCTGGCGGAGGCGGGGCCGCCGCTGCGCGGCCACGGCCCGGCTCACTCGCTGCTCCTGGGCCCCGCCCGCACCGGCCCAGAGCGGGCCGGGAGTGTGAGATCTAAGAGCAGGAACGGCCCTATCGCACTTTCCCCAGTAACGAGCTTGTTTTAAGGACACCCGAGAGCCGCTGTGAGCAGCAGCACGGGCCGCGCGCGGGCGAGCCGGGGGTGCCCCTGGGCGGGGGTGCCCGCATGCCGCGCCCGTCCCCGGCCGTGCGAGGGCAGCGAGCACTCTTTGTCTGCTCTGGTAAGCACTCAAAAGGGAAACACCGAGCCCAAAGAACAAGAAGCCGTTTTTAGGCTCCCTTAAACCATACTATAAGTAAGCAGAGTCCTGTGTTAACAAATATCTTAGAATGGTTTACTGAGTTAAATTTGTAAAAGACCTTCTCCTGTATCCTTGTGAGTAAAAAAGACCAAGGACTCTTTACTATTATGTAAAATAATCCTGAAACTGGAGAACTAGGGCAGTCCGCAACTGAAAATTGCTGCATCCAACCAGCAGCCAAGAATTGATACATCCAACAGTTGCATGCAACCCACTGTAAGTTTGTTCTGTGAACATAGAAGACATGGACCCTATGCCATGCTACTGAAACTGGATAATGTTATTCTGAAAACGTTTGCTGTCAATCCTAGTATGTCTATTCCCAGCACTAACTGATAATGTATTTAAGTCTGACTGTTTGCAGACCATTCCAGCAGAGCAGACCTGAAAGATGTGCCAGCCTGGGAGCTGTATGCAGATGAGAGCAGCTTCATGTGAGATGGCAAACAAAAGACAGGTTATGCAGTAACAACCACGAACCAGGTAACCATGAGAAAATTGTTACCATCAAATGTACCATCACAAAAAGCTGAACTGATTATATCAATGAAAGATCTAGAACTGAGCAAAGTCATCTAGAAGGAAGGAAGACTAGCAACTATTCAAGCCTAGAGACTGAGTCTATGTTGAATGAAGGGACAGTAATCTTACGAGCTAAGTAAAAGAGTCATTCCAAGTCCTGACTACCCTCACCAAATCCAAAGCTGCTGGCAGAGAGCCTTGAATTCACTGCTCCAGAGTTAAGAAGACGTCTGCTCCATAGACAGCCAGAAAACAGAGACTGATACAAATTGAGATGATATGATTTAAACTGTTCTTTTTGTACCTCTTATCTGTACAGTTGGTAACCGTGATTCAAATTTGGTCCTAAAATTTGCATGTAACTCTAGTCCAAAATGTATCCAAAAGCTCTTCATAAGGACAACTTGTCAAAGTTGAGAATCTGGCCTGGTAAGTTTTGCCCCAAGATAAAGATTGGGCCTGTGCCCATGGGGCTGTGATTCCAAATGTAATGTTTAATCATATTAAGGGCTGTTGACAAAACAAAAAGGCTCTTAATTTCCTACTAGCCACCAAATCATTAACACTGGTTGTTGTTCTTATGCAGATCGGAGTGAAAAATGTTTTTAGAAATTTGGTTGAAATTTGAAAGCAAACTCAAATTCTACACCAAGTAACTCTAAAAAGAGCTTACTGAACCTTGAATATCTTCAGTACACTCACTTCATGGTTACCAAACTGAACCTAGATAAAAGAAATGTTCATAGTAACTGTAGTTATAATTAGCATCTGTGTAACAACTAGTGGGATAGCCAGTTGTATAAACCAGAGGTATGGCTGAATGCAGAGTAGAGACTAGACAAGACAGAGTCTTGTTAGTCTCTAAAAAAGGGAGGAATGAGGCCGTTTGGTTTCTGCCTTTTTTCTTTTATATGTTCTCTGTACTCTCTGCCCATATTTTTGTGGCTCTGTAGCCTACTATATTAATAGCTAGTTTTTTCAGTACCTTTCCATAGCCTTTCCCTAAGCAGAAAGACAAAACAAATTCCAGAGCTCCAAGCCCCAGGGGGTTGCAAGGCCCTGTCCTATCTCAGTTCTTCCTGGGAACCAAGGCCGAGAACAACTCTGAGGTACATTTTCATAAACAGAGTGCAGCCAGTGCTGAGAGGGGGGCTCCAGGGAAGGGGCTGGACCTGAGGGGGAATTGAATCGCCACTTGTTCTCCTTATTGGTGCTCTTAATCAATTATGCTAATTTCCTAAAAGCTATAAAAATGGACTCACCCCTGGAGGGGCTGGGCTTTTATGGACACCTTTCCATAACTGCTCCTGAACCTTCAAAATAAAGATCCCCTTTTATATTACCTCCCCTTGCTAAAAGTGATCTCGAGTTTTCTTTTCCAGGCTGGGGAAAAGGCAGCTTTGGGCATACCTGAAATGCATGGATCAAGATCCTTCCCAGACCCAAGCTGCCATCTGGGTGGGAACTCTAGCTTTTAATTTAGCAAGGCTAAATGCCTCCTAAACACTGGCATCATGGATCTGGAGGACTGAGTTTTCTTTCCCATGGAAATCGCCATTGTTTGTATCGAAGGCCCCATGTCTGGGAGTCGACAG
Source organism: Eopsaltria australis (assembly GCA_034509425.1). Lineage (NCBI taxonomy): Eukaryota > Metazoa > Chordata > Aves > Passeriformes > Petroicidae > Eopsaltria > Eopsaltria australis. The sequence goes on from JAVTVJ010007714.1 coordinate 7,019, forward strand.
CCGCCTCTTCAAATTCCGCATGGAGCAAGATCCCTCACAGACCCAAGCTGCCACCGACAAGGACCCTGGCTGCCCTTGCAGGGCCAAAACCCTCCTCCAAACTGACATCAAGAAAGTGGGGGGCAGAGTTCTCTTTCCCAGAGAAAAGGGAGACTTTTTGTGTCCCGGCCCCTAAGATACTGTTCTCCCTGCTGCGTCTTCAAATTCCATTATGGATCAAGATTCCCTCGCGGACCAAGCTGCCACCGACAGGACCCTGGCTGCCCTTGCAGGGCCAGAAACCCTGCAAACTGGCTTATCCACGAAACTGAGGGGCAGAGTTCTCTTTCTCAGAGAAAAGGGACACTTTTTGTGTCCCGGCCCTAATGCACTCTGCTCCCGGACGCCACCTGAAATTCCGTATGGATCAAGAGTATTCGCTGACGCAAGATGCCATCAACCAGGACTCTGGTTGCATTTGTAGGGCCAAAACCTCCACCAAACAGACATCATGAATCTGGGGGCCTAAGTTTTCTTTCACGTGGAAAAGTGCCATCATTTGTATCGTAGGCCCCATGTCTGGGAGTCGACGGCCGCATCTTCAAATTCTGCATGGAGCAAGATCCCTCGTAGACCCAAGCTGCCATCGACTAGGACACTGGCTGCCCTTGCAGGGCCAAAACCCTCCTCCAAACTGACATCAAGAAACTGGGGGGCAGAGCTCTCTTTCTCAGAGAAAAGGGACACTTTTGTGTCCCGCCCTAAGGCACTCTTGCCTCTGACACCACCTTGAAATGCCGCATGGATCAAGATCCTTCCCACTCCAAGCTGCTAATTAGCTAGAACTCTGCTGCAATTAGAAATAAAATGCCTCCTAAAACTGGGTGGTACCATGGATTTGGGAGACTGAGTTTTCTTTCACGTGGATAAGTGCCATCATTTGTATCGAAGGCCCCATGCCTGGGAGTTGACAGCCCCATGCTGAAATCTCGCATGGATCAAGATTCCTCGCAGACCCAAGCTGCCACCGACAAGGACCCTGGCTGCCCTTGCAGGGCCAAAACCCTCCTCCAAACTGACATCAAGAAACTGGGGGGGTGAGTTCTCTTTCTCAGAGAAAAGGGACACTTTTTGTTTCTCGGCCCTAAGGCACTGTGCTACCGTGATGCCGCTTGTTTGGGCCTTTTTCTTTTATATGTTCTCTGTACTCTCTGCCCATATTTTTGGGGCTCTGTAGCCTACTATATTAATAGCTAGCTTTTCCAGTACCTTTCCATAGCCTTTCCCTAAGCAGAAAGACAAAACAAATTCCAGAGCTCCAAGCCCCAGGGGGTTGCAAGGCCCTGTCCTATCTCAGTTCTTCCTGGGAACCAAGGCCGAGAACAACTCTGAGGTACATTTTCATAAGTAGAGTGCAGCCAGTGCTGAGAGGGGGGCTCCAGGGAAGGGGCTGGACCTGAGGGGGAATTGAATCGCCACTTGTTCTCCTTATTGGTGCTCTTAATTATGCTAATTTCCTAAAAGCCATAAATATGTACTCACCCCTGGAGGGGCTGGGCTTTTATGGACACCTTTCCATAACTGCTCCTGAAGACCTTCAAAATAAAGATCCCCTTTTATATTACCTCTTTGCTAAAATGATCTCGAGTTTCTTTTCCAGGCTGGGGGAAAAGGCAACACCGACGCCACCTGAAATGCCGTGACATTAAGATCCTCCTGTGACCCAAGCTGCCATCAGGTAGAACTCTGGCTGCAAATTGTAGGGCTAAATGCCTCCCTAAAACTGGCATCATGCATCTGGGGACTGAGTTTCTTCACATGGAAATGCGCCATTGTTTGCATCGGCGGCCACATATCTGGGAGTTGATAGCCGTGATGCTGAAATCTCGTATGGATCAAGATTCCTCGCAGACCCAAGCTGCCACAATAAAGAGCCCTGGCTGCCCTTGCAGGGCCAAAACCCTCCTAAAAACTGACATCAAGAAAGTGGGGGGCAGAGTTCTCTTTCTCAGAGAAAAGGGACACTTTTTGTGTCCTGGCCCCAAGGCACTCTGCTCCCTGCTGCCTCTTCAAATTCCGTATGGATCAAGATTCCTCGCAGACCCAAGCTGCCACCGACAAGGACCCTGGCTGCCCTTGCAGGGCCAAACCCTCCCTCCAAACTGGACATCACGTAAACTGGGGGCAGAGTTCTCTTCTCAGAGTAGTGTGGACACTTTTTGTGTCCCGGCCCTAAGGCACTCTGCTCCCGGACGCCACCTGAAATTCCGTATGAATCAAGATTATTCGCTGACGCAAGCTGCTATCAACCAGGACTCTGGTTGCATTTGTAGGGCCAAAACCCCCACCAAACTGATATCATGAATCTGGGGGCCTAAGTTTTCTTTCACGTGGAAAAGTGCCATCATTTGTATCGTAGCCCCCCTGTCTGGGAGTCGACTGCCGCCTCTTCAAATTCCGCATGGAGCAAGATCCCTCACAGACCCAAGCTGCCACCGACAAGGACCCTGGCTGCCCTTGCAGGGCCAAAACCCTCCTCCAAACTGACATCAAGAACTGGGGGGCAGACTTCTCTTTCTCAGAGAAAAGGGACACTTTTTGTGTCCCGGCCCTTAGGCACTCTTCCCCTCGTACGCCACCTGAAATGCCAGATGGATCAAGATCCTTCCCAGACCCAAGCTGCCATCAACTACAACTCTGGCTGCAATTGTAGGGCCAAAATGCCTCCTAAAACTGGCATCATGCATCTGGGGACTGAGTTTCTTTCACATGGAAATGCCGCATTGTTTGTAATCAAGGCCAAGATATATCTGGGAGTTGACAGCCGCGATGCTGAAATTCGCATGGGATTAAGATTCCCGCGAGACCCAAGGTGCCCAACAAGGACCCTTGGCTGCCCTAGAGGGCCAAACCCTCCTCCAAACTGACATCAAGAAACTGGGGCAGAGTCTCTTCTCAGAGAAAAGGGACACTTTTTGTGTCCCGGCCCCAAGGCACTGCAGTTCCCCGGTGTGATGCCGTTTGGTTTCTGCCTTTTTTCTTTTATATGTTCTCTGTACTCTGCCCATATTTTTGTGGCTCTGTAGCCTACTATATTAATAGCTAGTTTTTCCAGTACCTTTCCATAGCCTTTCCCTAAGCAGAAAGACAAAACAAATTCCAGAGCTCCAAGCCCCAGGGGGTTGCAAGGCCCTGTCCTATCTCAGTTCTTCCTGGGAACCAAGGCTTAGAACAACTCTGAGGTACATTTTCATAAGCAGAGTGCAGCCAGTGCTGAGAGGGGGGCTCCAGGGAAGGGGCTGGACCTGAGGGGGAATTGAATCGCCACTTGTTCTCCTTATTGGTGCTCTTAATCAATTATGCTAATTTCCTATAAATATGTACTCACCCCTGGAGGGGGTGGGCTTTTATGGACACCTTTCCATAACTGCTCCTGAAGACTTTCAAAATAAAGATCCCCTTTTATATTACCTCCTTGCTAAAATGGTCTCGAGTTTCTTTTCCAGGCTGGGGGAAAAGGCAACAGTTATTTGGCACACCCAGAAGGGACACGAGAACCTGGTACCCTTCCTCTGGACCGAAACATCCTGCAAGGAATTCCTTTCTGACAGCAATCTAAAGAATTCCCTGCCACGGGCCTGAGGTCGAGACACCATGGTTCCAAGATCCCACAGGAGGTAGTATAAAGGTGGTTCTTTTCGTTGTGTAGTGGGTAGTTTGTATGTGTGTGTATTGTTTATGTATTGTGTATCTGTTTAAAGTCAGTAATTGTTAGCGATCCCGGGACAACCTGGCGTGGTGGTGAGAAAATTTGCTTTTGAAATCATTTCTCCAAGTTTTTCCTGTTGCCGATTTTCCAACCTGCCCCAGAGATCGGCTGGTGGGGAGGAGGCGGTGTGTGATCTCGGCTGAGATTGTTCACTGGTAGAGAAAAGCAAATCACAGTGCGAAAGTTTATTTCATGTTTAGCACATGCGAGTTTTGAATTGAAAGCTGGCCTGGAGACATCTGGGCATGGAGCGGCCGGGGGAGGCCTGGTCTGCTTCTTGGTAGGAGGTGGGGATGGGCCCCGCTTCCTACAGGTTTGTGGAGCGGCTGGGTGTCCAGCCTGCTCCTTGGTGGGAGGCTGGGGAGAGATTCCCACTTCCTACAGGTTTGTGGAGCGGCTGGGTGCCCAGCCTGCTCCTTTGTGGGAGGCGAGTGAGAACTCCTCGCTTCCTACAGGTCTGTGGAGAGGCTGGGTGTCCAGCCTGCTCCTTAGTGGGAGGCGAGGGAGAGATCCTCGCTTCCAGCAAGTTTTGTGGAACGGCCGAGAAAGCTCCGTTCGCACCATTGTAAGGGAAGGGGGAGAAGCCCCCACTTTCTATGTTCCATCTGTAAAGTTTTTCCAAGATTTTAAGGCAAGGGCGACTCCCGGACTTCCGGGACGGCTCCGCGAGCAGGGCGGTCACTCCCCCGTGACAGAAGCGGGGCACCAGCCGCTCTGAGAGGGGCGGAGGTGATTCCTGCCATTGCCCTGGTCACGGCCGGGGATGCGCGGGGGAGCGGTCCCAGGAAGCGAACCGGGACCGGGGCTGCCGCTGCGCTGCTTCGGCCCTGCTCTGGCGGAGGCGGGGCCGCCGCTGCGCGGCCACGGCCCGGCTCACTCGGGCTGGGTTCCTGGGGGCCTCCCCGTCATGACCGCCCAGGAGCTACCGGGAGTGTGGGGATCTGGAGCAGGAACGGCCCTATCGCACTTTCCACAGTAACGAGCTTGTTTTAAGGACCTGAGAGCCGCTGTGAGCAGCAGCACGGGCCGAGCGCGGGCGAGCCGGGGGTGCCCCTGGGCGGGGGTGCCCGCATGCCGCGCCCGTCCCCGGCCGTGCGAGGGCAGCGAGCGCTCTTTGTCTGCTCTGGTAAGCACTCAAAAGGGAAACACCGAGCCCAAAGAACAAGAAGCCGCTTTTAGGCTCCCTTAAACCATGCTATAAGTAAGCAGAGTCCTGTGTTAACAAATATCTTAGAATGGTTTACTGAGTTAAATTTGTAAAAGACCTTCTCCTGTATCCTTGTGAGTAAAAAAGACCAAGGACTCTTTACTATTATGTAAAATAATCCTGAAACTGAGAACTAGGGCAGTCAGCAACTGAAAATTGCTGCATCCAACCAGCAGCCAAGAATTGATACATCCAACAGTTGCATGCAAACCACTGTAAGTTTGTTCTGTGAACATAGAAGACATGGACCCTATGCCATGCTACTGAAACTGGATAATGTTATTCTGAAAACGTTTTCTGTCAATCCTAGTATGTCTGTTCCCAGCACTAACTGATAATGTATTTAAGTCTGACTGTTTGCAGACCATGGAAGAAGCCTATTCCAGCAGAGCAGACCTGAAAGATGTGCCAGCCTGGGAGCTGTATGCAGATGAGAGCAGCTTCATGCTAGATGGCAAACAAAAGACAGGTTATGCAGTAACAACCACGAACCAGGTAACCATGAGAAAAGTGTTACCATCAAATGTACCATCACAAAAAGCTGAACTGATTATATCAATGAAAGATCTAGAACTGAGCAAAGTCATCTAGAAGGAAGGAAGACTAGCAACTATTCAAGCCTAGAGACTGAGTCTATGCTGAATGAAGGGACAGTAATCTTACGAGCTAAGTAAAAAGAGTCATTCCAAGTCCTGACTACCCTCACCAAATCCAAAGCTGCTGGCAGAGAGCCTTGAATTCACTGCTCCAGAGTTAAGAAGACGTCTGCTCCATAGACAGCCAGAAAAACAGAGACTGATACAAATTGAGATGATATGATTTAAACTGTTCTTTTGCACTTTATCTGTACAGTTGGTAACCGGATTCAAATTTGGTCCTAAAATTTGCATGTAACTCTAGTCCAAAATGTATCCAAAAGCTCTTCTCATAAGGACAACTTGTCAAAGTTGAGAATCCGGGTCTGGTAAGTTTTGTGGCCCCCAAGATAAAGATTGGCCCAGCCCATGGAGCTGTGATTCCAAATGTAATGTTTAATCCTATTAAAGGCTGTTGAAAAAACAAAATAGCTCTTAATTTCCTACTAGCCACAAAATCATTAACACTAGTTGTTGTTCTTATGCAAATCTGAATGAAAATTTTTTTTAGAAATTTGTTTGAAATTTGAAAGCAAACTCAAATTCTACACCAAGTAACTCTCAAAAGAGCTTACTGAACCTTGAATATCTTCAGTACACTCACTTCATGGTTACCAAACTGAACCTAGATAAAAGAACTGTTCATAGTAACTGTAGTTAGAATTAGCATCTGTGTAACAACTAGTGGGATAGCCAGTTGTATAAACCAGAGGTATGGTTGAATGCAGAGTAGAGACTAGACAAGACAGAGTCTTGTTAGTCTCTAAAAAAGGGGGGAATGATGCCGTTTGGTTTCTGCCTTTTTTTCTTTTATATGTTCTCTGTACTCTCTGCACATATTTTTGTGGCTCTGTAGCCTACTATATTAATAGCTAGTTTTTCCAGTACCTTTCCATAGCCTTCCCTAAGCAGAAAGACAAAACAAATTCCAGAGCTCCAAGCCCCAGGGGGTTGCAAGGCCCTGTCCTATCTCAGTTCTTCCTGGGAACCAAGGCCGAGAACAACTCTGAGGTACATTTTCATAAGTAGAGTGCAGCCAGTGCTGAGAGGGGGGCTCCAGGGAAGGGGCTGGACCTGAGGGGGAACTGAATCGCCACTTGTTCTCCTTATTGGTGCTCTTAATCAATTATGCTAATTTCCTAAAAGCTATAAATATGTACTCACTCCTGGAGGGGCTGGGCTTTTATGGACACCTTTCCATAACTGCTCCTGAAGACCTTCAAAATAAAGATCCCCTTTTTATATTACCTCCTTGCTAAAATGATCTCGAGTTTCTTTTCCAGGCTGGGGGAAAAGGCAACACCGGACGCCACCTGAAATGCCGCATGGATCAAGATCCTTCCCAGACCCAAGCTGCCATCAACTAGAACTCTGGCTGCAATTGTAGGGCTAAATGCCTCCTAAAAACTGGCATCATGCATCTGTGGGACTGAGTTTTCTTTCACATG
>JAVTVJ010007716.1:0-11594 GCA_034509425.1 Eopsaltria australis
GTAGTTCGGGACCAAGTGCGCATGCGCGGAGTACATCCGGGCACTTCGGCGGACATTTTGGTAGTTTGGGACCAAATGCGCATGCGCCGAGTACATCGGGGCACTGCGGCAGCCATCTTGGTAGTTCGGGGCCAAGTGCGCATGCGCCGAGTACATCCGGGTACTGCGGCGGCCATTTTGGTAGTTCGGGACCAAGTGCGCATGCGCGGAGTACATCCTGGCACTGCGGCGGCCATTTTGGTAGTTCAGAACTTACTGAGCATGCGCGAAGTACATCCGGGAGCTGCGGCGGCTTTTTTGGTAGTTTCGGTGACAAGTGCGCATGCGCGCGAGTACATCCGGGTACTTTTGCGGGGCGCTATTTTTGGTAGTTCCGAGTCTTATTTTTGGCTTTAATTTTTGGTCCATTTTTGAGTTCTGGTTTTTGGGCATATTTTTCAGGGGCTATTTGGAAGCCATTTTTGAGGGTCAGCCATTTTTGGATCATTGTTTTGGGCCATTTTTAGGTCAATTTTGGGGCATTTTTTGAGCCATTTTCTGGGTCTATTTTTTGGGGGCTGTTTTAAAGGCTTTTTTTGGTGCAATTTCTGGGTCATTTATTGGGGATGTTTTGCATCATTTTACAGCCAATTTTGGGTCATTTTTGGGCCATTCTTGGGGCCCTTTTAGGGCCTTTTTTGGGTCATTTTTGAGCCGTTTTTGGGTCTAGTTTTAGGACTATTTCTGGGTGATTTTCGGAGAGCTTTGGGGCCCGTATTTGGGTCAATTTTTGAGTCATTTTTGGGCGATTTATGGGCCATTTTGGGGTGATTTTTGGGTCATTTTTTGGGCTATTTTGGGCCTATTTTTCAGTGATTTATAGGCGGAATTTTGGGTTATTTTAATGCCCATTTTGGCTCATTTTTGGAGGCGCCATTTTAGGGCCATTTTGGGGCTATTTTTGGGTCATTTTGGGCGCAATTTTTGGTTATTTTTTTTGGACGCCATTTTGGGCGGTCCTTTAGGGGCTATTTGTTTAGGGGCCTTTTTAGGGTCTATTTTTTGGGCAATTTTTTGGGCCTATTTTGGGTGCATTTTAGGTCATTTCTGGGGGCTTATTTCGAGCCTTGTTGGGGTCATTTATAGGGGAAATTTTAGATCATTTTATGGCCAATTTTGACATTTTTAGGGCCATTCTTGGGGCCATTTTTGGGGCCATTTATGGTGCTATTTTGGGATCATTTGGGGTCATTTTTGTGTTTATCTTTCCGTCATTTTTGAGCCATTTTTGGGTAATTTTAGGGCCATTTTGGTGTCATTTAGGGCACTATTTTTGGGCCATTTTGGGGTGATTTTTAGGGCTATTTTTGGGTAATTTTTGAGCCATTTTTGGGGCTATTCTGGGCCTATTTTTGGGTCATTTTTAAGGCCATTTTTAGGGCCATTTTCAGAGCCATTTTGGGCCCACTTTTGAGTCATTTTTGGTCATTTTTAGGGCAAGTTTTTTGGTTGAATTTGGGGCCATTTTTGGGTCATTTTTGAGGCCATTTTGGGGCTATTTTTGGGCCATTTTGGGTCATATAATTGAGGCTATTTTTGGTCGTTTGTTTGGGCCATTTTTGGTCAATTTTGAGGCCATTTTAGAGTCATTTTTGGGGTGAATTTTTGGTCATTTTATGGCCAGTTTTGTAACCATTTTACGGCCATTTTTGGGTCATTTTTGGATAAATGTTAAGGTCTATTTTGGGGTCATTTTTGGGCCAAATTTTGGGTTATTTTTGGACCATTTCTGGGGCCATTTTTTTGTCAATTTTGCGGCCATTTTTGCGGCCATTTTTGGGTCACTTTTGGGCCAATTTTTGGGTCATTTTTGGACCAATTATGGGGCCATTTTTTTTTCAATTTTGGACTATTTTGGGGCCACTTTGGGGTTCATTTTTGGGGCCACCTTCGGAGCCATTTTGGGCCCATTCTTGGGTCTTTTTTTGGTCATTTTCGGGGCCATTTCTGATTCATTTTCGGGGCCATTTCTTGGCCAATTTTGGGCCATTATTCGGGGGCATATCGTTGCCATTTTTTGGGTCCATTTATGGCGCCTTCTTGGAAGCTCTTTTTTTGGATATTTTTTGGGTCCATTTTTGGGGGCTGTTTTTGGTCATTTTTAGGGCTATTTTTTGGGTCATTTTTGGCGCCATTTTGGGTCATTTTTTGGGGCTATTTTTTAAGCTTTTTTGTTCATTTCAGGTTATTTTGGAGGTAATTTTGGGTCTATTTTTGGTGCATTTTTTGTTCCAATTTTTACGTCATTTTTTGGTCATTTTATGGAGGGATTTTTTGGTTCCAATTTTTTTGGTCGTTCAATGGGGCCTTTTAGGGGCTATTTTTTGGGCTATTTTGACGTCATTTTCATGTTATTTTTGCGTCATTTTGTGGTTCGCATTTTTTGGTCATTTTTTAGGCCATTTTTTGGAGACATGTTGGGGCCATTTCTGGGCCATTTTTGGGCCTTTTTTCTGTCATTGTTTTGGATCATTTTTAGATCATTTGTGGGCCATTTTTGGGTTTTTTTTGGGGGCTATTTTTTGGTCATTTTTAGGCTATTTTTGGATCATTCTTGGGTCATCTTTGGGTGTGTTTTTGGATGAATTTTTTGGCATGTTTTGGCAATTTTTAAGCTATTTTGGGGTCACTTTTGGGTCCATTTATGGAGTCATTTTTGGAGTCATTTCTGGGCCATTTTCGGGGCCATTTAGGGCCCATATTTGGGTCCATTTCTGATTCATTTTTTGAGTCTATTTTGGGCTGATTTTTGGGTCATTTTTGGGCCATTTTTGGGCTATTTCTTGGTCTTTTTTGCGCCACTATCGGGGCTGCATTTTTGTGGCCATTTCAGGGCCATTTTGGGTTCATTTTAGCGGGGGACATTTTTTGAGGTCATTTTTGGGTCATTTTTGTGGCCTTTTGGGGCTTTTTTGGGTCATTTCTGGGTCATTTTTGGGTCGTCTTTGGGGCTATTTTTGAGTAATTTTTGGGTCGTTTTTGGGGCCTTTTATGGGCTATTTTTGAGTCATCTTTAGGGCCATTTCTGTGCCTTTTTGGGTCATTTTTGGGGCCATTTTTCCATCATTTTTGGGGACATTTGTGTGTACATCCGGGCACTGCGGCGGCCATTTTGGTAGTTCGGGACCAATTGCGCATGCGCCGAGTACATCCGGGTACTGCGGCGGCGGCCATTTTTGGTCGTTCGGCGGCCAATTGCGCATAAGCGCCGAGTTACATCCGGGCACTGCGGGGCCATTTTGGTAGTTCAGGACCAAGTGCGCATGCGCGGAGTACATCCGGGCACTGCGGCGGCCATTTTGGTAGTTCGGGACCAAGTGCGCATGCGCCGAGTACATCCGGGTCATGCGGCGGCCATTTTGGTAGTTCGGGACCAATTGCGCATCCGCCGAGTACATCCGGGCACTGCGGCGACCATTTTGGTAGTTCGGGACCAAGTGCGCATGCGCCGAGTACATCCGGGCACTGCGGCGGCCATTTTGGTAGTTCGGGACCAAGTGCGCATGCGCCGAGTACATCCGGGCACTGCGGCGGCCATTTTGGTAGTTCGGGACTATTTGCGCATGCGCCGAGTACATCCGGGCACTGCGGCGGCCATTTTGGTAGTTCGGGACCAAGTGCGCATGCGCCGAGTACATCCGGGCACTGCGGCGGCCATTTTGGTAGTTCGGGACCAATTGCGCATGCGCCGAGTACATCCGGGTACTGCGGCGGCCATTTTGATAGTTCGGACCAAGTGCGCATGCGCCGAGTGCATCCGGGCACTGCGGCGGCCATTTTGGTAGTTCGGGACCAATTGCGCATGCGCCGAGTACATCCGTCACTGCCGGCGGCCATTTTGGCTAGTTCGGGACAAGTGCGCATGCGCGCGGAGTTACCATCCGGGCACTGCGGCGGCCATTTTGATAGTTCGGACCAAGTGCGCATTGCGCAGTACATCCGGGTTCTGCGCGGCCATTTTGGTAGTCAAAGTCTATTTTGGGCTTAATTTTGGGTTCATTTTTGGGTCTTTTTTTTGGGCAATTCAGGGGCTATTTGGCAGCCATTTTGAGCCATTTTTGGACATGTTTTGGGCCATTTTTAGGTTCAATTTTGCGGGCCATTTTTGAGCCATTTTCTGGCGTCATTTTTGGGGCTTTTTAAAGGTATTTTTGGTTGCTGCAATTTCGGGTCATTAATTGCGGAGTTTTGCATCATTTACAGCCAAATTTTGGTCATTTTGGGCCATTTTTGGGGCCCTTTTAGGGCCTTTTGATGGGTATTTTGAGCCGTTTTTGGGTCTAGTTTTAGGACTATTTCTGGGTGATTTTCGGAGATCTTTTGGGCCCGTATTTGGGTCAATTTTTGAGTCATTTTTGGGCGATTTATGGGCCATTTTGGGGTGATTTTTGGGTCATTTTTTGGGCTATTTTGGGCCTATTTTTCAGTGATTTATAGGCGGAATTTTGGGTTATTTTACGGCCCATTTTGGCTCATTTTGGAGGCCATTTTTAGGGCCATTTTTGGGCTATTTTTGGGTCAATTTTTGGCCAATTTTTGGGTTATTTTTGGACCATTTTGGGGGCCTTTTAGGGGCTATTTTTAGGGCCTTTTAGGGTCTATTTTTTGGGCAATTTTTGGGCCATTTGGGTCATTTTTAGGTCATTTCTTGGGGCTATTTCGAGCCTTGTTTGGGGTCATTTATAGGGGAAATTTTAGATCATTTTATGGCCAATTTTGAGTCATTTTTAGGGCCATTCTTGCGGCCATTTTTGGGTCACTTTTGGGCCAATTTTTGGGTCATTTTTGTGTTTACTTTCCGTCATTTGCAGCATTTTTGGGAATTTTAGGGCCATTTTTGCTGTCATTAGGGCACATATTTTTGGGCCATTTGGTGGTGATTTTTAGGGCATTTTAGGTAACTTCGAGCCATTTTGGGCTATCTGCGGCCTATGTTTGGTCATTTTTAAGGCCATTTTTCGGGCCATTTTCAGAGCCATTTTGGGCCCACTTTGGAGTCATTTTTTGGTCATTTTTAGGGCCAGTTTTGGGTCAATTTGGGGCCATTTTTGGGTCATTTTTGAGGCCATTTTGGGGCTATTTTTGGGCCATTTGGGGTCATATATGAGGCTATTTTTGGTCGTTGTTTTGGGCCATTTTTGGTCAATTTTGAGGCCATTTTAGAGTCATTTTTGGGGTGAATTTTTGGTCATTTTATGGCCAGTTTTGTAACCATTTTACGGCCATTTTTGGGTCATTTTTGGATAACTGTTAAGGTCTATTTTGGGGTCATTTTTGGGCCAATTTTTGGGTTATTTTTGGACCATTTCTGGGGCCATTTTTTTGTCAAATTTGCGGCCATTTTTGCGGCCATTTTTGGGTCACTTTTGGGCCAATTTTTGGGTCATTTTTGGACCACTTATGGGGCCATTTTTTTGTCAATTTTGGACTATTTTGGGGCCACTTTGGCGTTCATTTTTGGGGCCACCTTCGGAGCCATTTTGGGCCCATTCTTGGGTCTTTTTTTGGTCATTTTCGGGGCCATTTCTGATTCATTTTCGGGGCCATATCTTGGCCAATTTTGGGGCCATATTCGGGGGCATATCGTTGCCATTTTTTGGGTCATTTATGGGCCCTTCTTGAGTCTTTTTGGGATTTTTTTTGGTCATTTTTGGGCTGTTTTTTGGTCATTTTTAGGGCTATTTTTGGGTCATTTTTGGGCCATTTCTGGGTCATTTTTGGGGCTATTTTAAAGCTTTTTTGTGTCATTTTCAGGTTATTTTTGTAGGTATTTTGGGTCTATTTTTGGGCCATTTTTTGTCCAATTTTTACGTCATTTTTGGGTCATTTATGGAGGGATTTTTTGGTCATTTTTTGGTCGTTCATGGGGCCTTTTAGGGGCTATTTTTTGGGCTATTTTTGAGTCATTTTCATGTTTTTTTTGCGTCATTTTTTGGTCCATTTTTTGGTCATTTTTTAGGCCATTTTTGGAGACATTTGGGGCCATTTCTGGGCCATTTTTGGGCCATTTTTCTGTCATTGTTTTGGATCATTTTTAGATCATTTGTGGCCATTTTTGGGGTTTTTTTGGGGGCTATTTTTTGGTCATTTTTAGGCTATTTTTGGATCATTCTTGGTTCATCTTTGGGTGTGTTTTTGGATGAATTTTTTGGCATGTTTTGGCAATTTTTAAGCTATTTTGGGGTCACTTTTGGGTCCATTTATGGAGTCATTTTTGGAGTCATTTCTTGGCCATTTTCGGGGCCATTTAGGGCCCATATTTTGGTCAATTTCTGATTCATTTTTTGAGTCTATTTTGGGCTTATTTTTGGGTCATTTTTGGGCCATTTTTGGGCTATTTCTTGGTCTTTTTTGCGCCACTATCGGGGCCATTTTTGTGGCCATTTCAGGGCCATTTTTGGGTCATTTACTGGGGAATTTTTGAGGTCTTTTTTGGGTCATTTTTGTGGCCTTTTGGGGGCTTTTTTGGGTCATTTCTGGGTCATTTTTGGGTCATCTTTGGGGCTATTTTTGAGTAATTTTTTGGTCGTGTTTTGGGCCTTTTATGGGCTATTTTTTGAGTCAATCTTTGGCGCATTTCTGTGCCTTTCTTGGGCTCATTTTGGGGCCATTTTCTCCACATGGCATTTTTTGGGGACATTTGGTGTGTGAGCATCGGGCACTGGGCGGCCATTTTGGTAGTTCGGGACCAATTGTTTGCACATGCGGCGAGTAGCATCCGGGTAAGCTGCGGCGGCCATTCTGGTAGTTCAGGGATTACTAAGCATGCGCTGGGTAGCATGCCGGGTACTTTGCGCGCGGCCATATTTTGTTAATTCCAGGGCCGCTAATGAGCATGCGCGGAGTACATCCGGGTCCTGCGGCGGCCATTTTGGTAGTTCGAGTCTATTTTGGGCTTAATTTTGGGTCATTTTTGGGTCTTTTTTTGGGCAATTTCAGGGGCTATTTTGGAGCCATTTTTGAGCCATTTTTGGATCATTGTTTTGGGCCATTTTTAGGTCAATTTTGGGGCCATTTTTGAGCCATTTCTGGGTCATTTTTTGGGGCTGTTTTAAAGGCTATTTTTGGTGCAATTTCTGGGTCATTTATTGGGGATGTTTTGCATAATTTTACAGCCAATTTTGGGTCATTTTTGGGCCATTTTTGGGGCCCTTTTAGGGCCTTTTTTGGGTCATTTTTGAGCCGTTTTTGGGTCTAGTTTTTAGGACTATTTCTGGGTGATTTTCGGAGAGCTTTTGGGCCCGTATTTGGGTCAATTTTTGAGTCATTTTTGGGCGATTTATGGGCCATTTTGGGGTGATTTTTGGGTCAATTTTTGGGCTATTTTGGGCCTATTTTTCAGTGATTTATAGGCGGAATTTTGGGTTATTTTACGGCCCATTTTGGCTCATTTTGGAGGCCATTTTTAGGGCCATTTTGGGGCTATTTTTGGGTCAAATTTGGGCCAATTTTTTGGTTATTTTTGGACCATTTTGGGGGCCTTTTAGGGGCTATTTTTAGGGCCTTTTAGGGTCTAAATTTTTTTTGGGCAATTTTTGGGCCATTTTGGGTCATTTTTAGGTCATTTCTTGGGGCTATTTCCCGAGCCTTGTTTTTGGGTCATTTATAGGGAAATTTTAGATCATTTTATCGCGCATTTTGGAGTCATTTTTAGGGCCATTTCTTGGGGCCATTTTTGAGGCCATTATGGTGCTATTTTGGGATCATTTTGGGCTCATTTTTGTGTTTATCTTTCGCATCTCATTTTTGAAGCCATTTTTGGGTAATTTTTCAGGGCCGATTTTTGTGTCATTTAGGCAGCTATTTTTTGGCCCATTTGGGGTGATTTTTAGGGCTATTTTTTTGGGTAATTTTTTGCAGGGCCATTTTTGGCTATTCTGGGCCTATTTTTGGGTCATTTTTAAGGCCATTTTTAGGGCCATTTTCAGAGCCATTTTGGGCCCACTTTTGAGTCATTTTTTGGTCATTTTTAGGGCCAGTTTTGGGTCAATTTGGGGCCTTTTTTGGGTCATTTTTGAGGCCATTTTGGGGCTATTTTTGGGCCATTTTGGGTCATATATGAGGCTATTTTTGGTCGTTGTTTTGGGCCATTTTTGGTCAATTTTGAGGCCATTTTAGAGTCATTTTTGGGGTGAATTTTTGGTCATTTTATGGCCAGTTTTTTAACCATTTTACGGCCGTGATTATATGGTGGTCGAATTTTGTAGTAAATGTTAAGAGGTGCTATTTGTGTGGGTCGCATTATTGTTGGACCAGGGATTTTTGTTTGGGAGGGTTATTTGATGTGTAGACCCTACATGTGTCTCTGCGGGTCCGCATTTGTTTTATGTGCAATTATTGACGGGTCGCATGCGATGTTTTTGCCCGGGGTCGCCCATATTTGTGGGTCACTTGTTTTGGGGCAATTTTTGGGTCATTTTTGGACCACTTATGGGGCCATTTTTTTGTCAATTTTGGACTATTTTGGGGCCACTTTGGGGTTCATTTTTGGGGCCACCTTCGGAGCCATTTTGGGCCCATTCTTGGGTCTTTTTTTGTCATTTTTGGGGCCATTTCTGATTCATTTTCGGGGCCATTTCTTGGCCAATTTTGGGGCCCATATTCGGGGGCATATCGTTGCCATTTTTTGGGTCATTTATGGGCCCTTCTTGAGTCTTTTTTGGGATATTTTTTTGGTCATTTTTGGGCTGTTTTTTGGTCATTTTTAGGGCTATTTTTGGGTCATTTTTGGGCCATTTCTGGGTCATTTTTGGGGCTATTTTTAAGCTTTTTTGTGTCATTTTCAGGTTTTTTTGGAGGTATTTTGGGTCTATTTTTGGGCCATTTTTTGTCCAATTTTTACGTCATTTTTGGGTCATTTATGGAGGGATTTTTTTGGTCATTTTTTGGTCGTTCATGGGGCCTTTTAGGGGCTATTTTTTGGGGCTATTTTTGAGTCATTATTCATGTTAATTTTTTGCGTCTTTTTTTTTTTGGTAGCCATTTTTGGTCATTTTTAGGCCATTTTTGGAGACATTTGGGGCCATTTCTGGCCATTTTTTGGCGCATTTTTCTGTTTCAATTGTTTGGATCATTTTTAGTATCATTTGTTGGGCCATTTTTTGGGCGTTTGTATTTTGGGGCTATTTTTTGGTCCAATTTTTAGGCTATTTTTTGAGTGCATTCTTGGGGTGCATCTTTTGGCGTGTGTTTTTGGGATGAATTTTGGGCACATGTTTTGGCCAATTTTTTAACTATTTTGGGGTCACTTTTGGGTCCATTTTTATGGAGTCATTTTTTGGAGTCATTTCTTGGGTCCATTTTGCCGGTGGCCGCATTTAGGGGCCCTATATTTCTGGGTGCAATTTCTGTATTTCATTTTTGGAGTCTATTTTGGGCTTATTTTGGGGTCATTTTTGGGCCATTTTTGGGCTATTTCTTGGTCTTTTTTGCGCCACTATCGGGGCCATTTTTGTGGCCATTTCAGGGCCATTTTTGGGTCATTTACGGGGGAATTTTTGAGGTCATTTTTGGGTCATTTTTGTGGCTTTTGGGGGCTTTTTTGGGTCATTTCTGGGTCATTTTTGGGTCATCTTTGGGGCTATTTTTGAGTAATTTTTGGGTCGTTTTTGGGGCCTTTTATGGGCTAATTTTGAGTCATCTTTAGGGCCATTTCTGTGCCTTTTTTGGTCATTTTTGTGGCCATTTCTCCATCATTTTTGGGAGCATTTGGTGTGTACATCCGGGCCACTGGCAGGCGCCGGGCCAGTGTTGGTAGTGTTCGGCGACCAATTGCGGCAGTGCGCCGAGTACATGCCGGGTACGTGCGGCGGCCAATTTCTGGTAGTTCAGGGAATTTACTGAGCATGCGCGGAGTACATCCGGGTACTGCGGCGGCCATTTTGGTAATTCAGGGCCTACTGAGCATGCGCGGAGTACATCCGGGTCCTGCGGCGGCCATTTTGGTAGTTAGAGTCTATTTTTGGCTTAATTTTGGGTCATTTTTGGGTCTTTTTTGGGCAATTTCAGGGGCTATTTTGGAGCCATTTTTGAGCCATTTTTGGATCATTGTTTTGGGCCATTTTTAGGTCAATTTGGGGGCCATTTTTGAGCCATTTCTGGGTCATTTTTTGGGGCTGTTTTAAAGGCTATTTTTGGTGCACTTTCTGGGTCATTTATTGGGGATGTTTTGCATCATTTTACAGCCAATTTTGGGTCATTTTTGGGCCATTTTTGGGGCCCTTTTAGGGCCTTTTTTGGGTCATTTTTGAGCCGTTTTTGGTCTAGTTTTAGGACTATTTCTGGGTGATTTTCGGAGAGCTTTTGGGCCCGTATTTGGGTCAATTTTTGAGTCATTTTTGGGCGATTTATGGGCCATTTTGGGGTGATTTTTGGGTCATTTTTTGGGCTATTTTGGGCCTATTTTTTCAGTGATTTATAGGCGGAATTTTGGGTTATTTTACGGCCCATTTTGGCTCATTTTGGAGGCCATTTTTAGGGCCATTTTGGGGCTATTTTTGGGTCAAATTTAGGCCAATATTTTGGGTTATTTTTGGACCATTTTGGGGGCCTTTTAGGGCTATTTTTAGGGCCTTTTTTAAGGGTTCTATTTTTTGGGCAATATTTTGGGCCATTTTGGGTCATTTTTTTAGGTCATTTCTTGGGGCTATTTGCGAGCCTTGTTTGGGGTATTTATAGGGAAATTTTAGATCATTTTATGGCCAATTTTGAGTCATTTTTAGGCCCATTCTTGGGGCCATTTTTGGGGCCATTTATGGTGCTATTTTGGGATCATTTTGGGTCATTTTTGTGTTTATCTTTCCGTCATTTTTGAGCCATTTTTGGGTAATTTTAGGGCCATTTTTGTGTCATTTAGGGCACTATTTTTGGGCCATTTTGGGGTGATTTTTAGGGCTAATTTTGGGTATTTTTTGAGCCATTTTTGGGGCTATTCTGGGCCTATTTTTGGGTCATTTTTAAGGCCATTTTTAGGGCCATTTTCAGAGCCATTTTGGGCCCACTTTTGAGTCATTTTTTGGTCATTTTTTGGGCCATTTTTGGGTTTTCAATTCTGGGCCATTTTTGGGTCATTTTTGAGGCATTTTGGGGCTTTTTTGGGCCATTTTGGGTCATATATGCCGGCTTTTTTGGTTGCGTTGTTTTGGGCCATTTTTGGTCAATTTTGAGGCATTTTAGAGTCATTTTTGGGGTGAATTTTTTGGTCATTTTATGGCCAGTTTTGTAACCATTTTACGGCCATTTTTGGGTCATTTTTGGATAAATGTTAAGGTCTATTTTGGGGTCATTTTTGGGCCAATTTTTGGGTTATTTTTGGACCATTTCTGGGGCCATTTTTTGTCAATTTTGCGGCCATTTTTGCGGCCATTTTTGGGTCACTTTTGGGCCAATTTTTGGGTCATTTTTGGACCACTTATGGGGCCATTTTTTTGTCAATTTTGGACTATTTTTGGGGCCACTTTGGGGTTCATTTTTGGGGCCACCTTCGGAGCCATTTTGGGCCCATTCTTGGGTCTTTTTTTGGTCATTTTCGGGGCCATTTCTGATGCATTTTCGGG
>JAVTVJ010007721.1:0-10895 GCA_034509425.1 Eopsaltria australis
TAGGGAAAGGCTATGGAAAGGTACTGGAAAAACTAGCTATTAATATAGTAGGCTACAGAGCCACAAAAATATGGGCAGAGAGTACAGAGAACATATAAAAGAAAAAAGGCAGAAACTAAACGGCATCATTCCCCCCTTTTTTAGAGACTAACAAGACTCTGTCTTGTCTAGTCTCTACTCTGCATTCAACCATACCTCTGGTTTATACAACTGGCTATCCCACTAGTTGTTACACAGATGCTAATTATAACTACAGTTACTATGAACATTTCTTTTATCTAGGTTCAGTTTGGTAACTATGAAGTGAGTGTACTGAAGATATTCAAGGTTCAGTTAGCTCTTTTGAGAGTTACTTGGTGTAGAATTTGAGTTTGTTTTCAAATTTCAACCAAATTTCTAAAAAAATTTTTCATTCAGATTTGCATAAGAACAACAACTAGTGTTAATGATTTTGTGGCTAGTAGGAAATTAAGAGCTATTTTGTTTTGTCAACAGCCTTTAATATGATTAAACATTACATTTGGAATCACAGCTCCATGGGCACAGGCCCAATCTTTATCTTGGGGCAAACTTACCAGGCCAGATTCTCAACTTTGACAAGTTGTCCTTATGAAGAGCTTTTGGATACATTTTGGACTAGAGTTACATGCAAATTTTAGGACCAAATTTGAATCACGGTCACCAACTGTACAGATAAGAGGCACAAAAGAACAGTTTAAATCATATCATCTCAATTTGTATCAGTCTCTGTTTTCTGGCTGTCTATGGAGCAGACGTCTTCTTAACTCTGGAGCAGTGAATTCAAGGCTCTCTGCCAGCAGCTTTGGATTTGGTGAGGGTAGTCAGGACTTGGAATGACTCTTTTTACTTAGCTCGGAAGATTACTGTCCCTTCATTCAACATAGACTCAGTCTCTAGGCTTGAATAGTTGCTAGTCTTCCTTCCTTCTAGATGACTTTGCTCAGTTCTAGATCTTCCATTGATATAATCAGTTCAGCTTTTTGTGATGGCACATTTGATGGTAACACTTTTCTCATGGTTACCTGGTTCGTGGTTGTTACTGCATAACCTGTCTTTTGTTTGCCATCTCTCATGAAGCTGCTCTCATCTGCATACAGCTCCCAGGCTGGCACATCTTTCAGGTCTGCTCTGCTGGAATAGGCTTCTTCCATTGTCTGCAAACAGTCAGACTTAAATACATTATCAGTTAGTGCTGGGAACAGACATACTAGGATTGACAGCAAATGTTTTCAGAATAACATTATCCAGTTCCAGTAGCATGGCATAGGGTCCATGTCTTCTATGTTCACAGAACAAACTTACAGTGGGTTGCATGCAACTGTTGGATGTGTATCACTCTGGTTGCTGGTTGGATGCAGTAATTTTCTAGTTGCTGACTGCTCCTAGTTCTCCAGTTTCAGGATTATTTTACATACTGTGCAAAGAGTCCTTTGGTCTTTTTACTCACAAGGATACAGGAGAAGGTCTTTTACAAATTTAACCCAGTAAACTATTCTAAGATATTTGCTAAAGGCAGACTCTTCTGCTTACTTATAGTATGTGGTTTAAGGGAGCCTAAAAACGGCTTCTTGTTCTTTGGGCTCGGTGTTTCCCTTTTGAGTGCTTACCAGAGCAGACAAAGAGCGCTCGCTGCCCTCGCACGGCCGGGGACGGGCGCTGCATGCGGGCACCCCCGCCCAGGGGCACCCCCGGCTCGCCCGCGCTCGGCCCGTGCTGCTGCTCGCAGCGGCTCTCGGGTGTCCTTAAAACAAGCTCGTTACTGTGGAAAGTGCGAGAGGGCCGTTCCTGCTCGTAGATCTCACACTCCGCCCTGGGCCGCGGCTGGGCCTGCGGAGCAGCGTAGTGAGCCGGGCCGTACAAGAAGTAGCGCCCTGGCCTCGGCCATAGAGCAGGGTCAAGCAGCGCGAGCGGGCAGCTCCCCGGTCCCGTTCAAGCCTCTGGGACCGGGCTTCCCCGCTGCATCCTCTGCCAGTGACTCAGGCAATGGTGCAGGAATCACCGCCTCTCCCGCCGGGCTGGTGCCCCGGGCTTCTGTCACTGGGGAGTGACTTGCTCGAAGGGAGGCCGGGGCCCGAAGTCCGAGTCGCTCTTGCCTTAAAAATCTGGAAAAACTTTTGCCAGATGGAACATAGAAAGTGGGGCTTCTCTCCCTTCCTAATGGTGCAACCGAGCTTCGGCCGCTCCACAACTTGGTTGGAAGCCGAGGATCTCTCCCCGCTTCTCCCACTAAGGAGCAGGCTGGACACCCAGCCCACAGACCTGTAGTGGAAGCGAGGATTTCTCACTCGCCTCCCACCAAGGAGCAGGCTGGGCACCCAGCCGCTCCACAAACCTGTAGGAAGTGGGAATCTCTCCCAAGCTTCCCAACAAGGAGCAGGCTGGGCACCCAGCCGCTCCACAAACCTGTAGGAAGTGGGAATCTCTCCCCAGCCTCTCACCAAGGAGCAGGCTGGACACCCAGCCGCTCCACAAACCTGTAGGAAGTGGGAATCTCTCCCCAGCCTCCCACCAAGGAGCAGGCTGGACACCCAGCTGCTCCACAAACCTGTAGGAAGCGGGGCCCATCCCCCACCTCCTACCAAGAAGCAGACTAGGCCTCCCCCGGCCGCTCCATGCCCAGATGTCTCCAGGCCAGCTTTCAATTCAAAACTCGCATGTGCTAAACATGAAATAAACTTTCGCACTGTGATTTGCTTTTCTCCACCAGTGAACAATCTCAGCCGAGATCACACACCTGCCTCCTCCCCACCAGCCGATCTCTGGGGCAGGTTGGAAAATCGGCAACAGGAAAAACTTTGAGAAATGATTTCAAAAGCAAATTTTCTCACCACCACGCCAGGTTGTCCTGGGATCGCTAACAATTACTGACTTTAAACAGATACACAATACATAAACAATACACACACATACAAACTTTACATTTCAGGCCAACGAAGAACTACCTTATACTACCCCTCCTGTGGGACTCAACCGGTGGTTCTCAATTGTAGCCTGCGGCAGGAATTCTTAGATTGCTGTCAGAAAGGAATTCTCTTTGCAGGATGTTTCTCGTCCAGAGTGAAGGGTACCAGGTTCTCGTGGTTCCTTCTGGGTAAAAAGTTAAATAACTGTTTTCGCTCTTTTCCCCCAGCCTGAAAAAGAAACTCGAGATCATTTTAGCAAGGAGGTAATATAAAAGGGGATCTTTATTTTGAAGGTCTTCAGGAGCAGTTATGGAAAGGTGTCCATAAAAGCCCAGCCCCTCCAGGGGTGAGTACATATTTATAGCTTTTAGGAAATTAGCATAATTGATTAAGAGCACCAATAAGGAGAACAAGTGGCGATTCAATTCCCCCTCAGGTCCAGCCCCTTCCCTGGAGCTCCCCTCTCAGCACTGGCTGCACTCTGCTTATGAAAATGTACCTCAGAGTTGTTCTCAGCCTTGGTTCCCAGGAAGAACTGAGATAGGACAGGGCCTTGCAACCCCCTGGGGCTTGGAGCTCTGGAATTTGTTTTGTCTTTCTGCTTAGGGAAAGGCTATGGAAAGGGACTGGAAAAACTAGCTATTAATATAGTAGGCTACAGAGCCACAAAAATATGGGCAGAGAGTACAGAGAACATATAAAAGAAAAAAGGCAGAAACCAAACGGCATCACCGGGAGCATAGTGCCTTAGGGCCGGGACACAAAAAGTGTCCCTTTTCTCTGAGAAAGAGAACTCTGCCCCCCAGCTTCTTGATGTCAGTTTGGAGGAGGGTTTTGGCCCTGCAAGGGTAGTCAGTATCCTTGTCGGTGGCAGCTTGGGTCTGCGAGGAATCTTAATCCACGCGGAATTTCAGCATGCGGCTGTCAACTCCCAGATATGTGGCCTCTCGATGCAAAACAATGGCGCGATTTCCATGAAAGAAACTCAGTCCCCAGATGCATGGGATGCCAGCTTTAGAGGCATTTAGCCCTACAATTGCAGTGCCAGAGTTCTAGCTGATGGCAGCTTGGGTCTGGGAAGGATCTTGATTAGTGTGGCATTTCAGGTGGCGTACGGGAGCAGAGTGCCTTAGGGCCGGGACACAAAAAGTGTCCCTTTTCTCGGAGAAAGAGAGCTCTGCCCCCAGTTTCTTGATGTCAGTTTGGAGGAGGGTTTTGGCCCTGCAAGGGCAGCCAGTGTCCTGTTCGGTGGCAGCTTGGGTCTGCGAGGGATCTTGCTCCATGCGGAATTTGAAGAGGCGGCAGTCGACTCCCAGACATGGGGCCTACGACACAAATGATGGCACCTTTCCACGTGAAAGAAAACTTAGGCCCCCAGATTCATGATGTCGGTTTGGTGGAGGGTTTTGGCCCTACAAATGCAACCAGAGTCTTGGTTGATGGCATCTTGCGTCAGCGAATAATCTTGATCCATACGGAATTTCAGGTGCATGGCCCAGGAGCAGAGAGTGCCTTAGGGCCAGGACACAAAAGTGTCCCTTTCTCTGCGAAAGAGAACTCTTGCCCCCAGTTTCCTTGATGTCAGTTTGGGAGGGAGGGTTTTCATTCTGCAAGGGCAGCCAGGGTCCCTGTCGGTGGCAGCTTGGCCCGCGTAGGAATCTTAATCCATGTGAATTTCGTTACGCGGCTGTCAACTCCCAGATATGTGGCCTCTCATAAAACACAATGGCGCATTTCCCATGTGAAAGAAAACTCAGTCCCTAGATGCTGATGCCAGTTTTAGAGGCATTTAGCCCTACAATTGCAGCCAGACTTAATGATGGCAGCTAGTCTGGGAAGGATCTTGATCCATGCGGCATTTTCTTAGGCGGCCCGTGTTGCTCTCCCTTTCCCCAGCCTGAAAAGAAACTCGAGATCATTTTAGCAAGGAGGTAATATAAAAGGGGATCTTTATTTTGAAGGTCTTCAGGAGCAGTTATGGAAAGGTGTCCATAAAAGCCCAGCTCCTCCAGGGGTGAGTACATATTTATAGCTTTTAGGAAATTAGCATAATTGATTAAGAGCACCAATAAGGAGAACAAGTGGCGATTCAATTCCCCCTCAGGTCCAGCCCCTTCCCTGGAGCCCCCCTCTCAGCACTGGCTGTACTCTGCTTATGAAAATGTACCTCAGAGTTGTTCTCGGCCTTGGTTCCCAGGAAGAACTGAGATAGGACAGGGCCTTGCAACCCCCTGGGGCTTGGAGCTCTGGAATTTGTTTTGTCTTTCTGCTTAGGGAAAGGCTAAGGAAAGGTACTGGAAAAACTAGCTATTAATATAGTAGGCTACAGAGCCACAAAAATATGGGCAGAGAGTACAGAGAACATATAAAAGAAAAAAGGCAGAAACCAAACGGCATCATTCCCCCCTTTTTTAGAGACTAACAAGACTCTGTCTTGTCTAGTCTCTACTCTGCAATCAACCATACCTCTGGTTTATACAACTGGCTATCCCACTAGTTGTTACACAGATGCTAATAATAACTACAGTTACTATGAACATTTTTTTTATCTAGGTTCAGTTTGGTAACCATGAAGTGAGTGTACTGAAGATATTCAAGGTTCAGTAAGCTCTTTTGAGAGTTACTTGGTGTAGAATTTGAGTTTGCTTTCAAATTTCAACCAAATTTCTAAAAAAATTTTTCATTCAGTTTTGCATAAGAACAACAACTAGTGTTAATGATTTTGTGGCTAGTAGGAAATTAAGAGCTATTTTGTTTTGTCAACAGCCTTTAATATGATTAAACATTACATTTGGAATCACAGCTCCATGGGCACAGGCCCAATCTTTATCTTGGGCCAAAACTTACCAGGCCAGATTCTCAACTTTGACAAGTTGTCCTTATGAAGAGCTTTTGGATACATTTTGGACTAGAGTTACATGCAAATTTTAGGACCAAATTTGAATCACGGTTACCAACTGTACAGATAAGAGGTACAAAAGAACAGTTAAAATCATATCATCTCAATTTGTATCAGTCTCTGTTTTCTGGCTGTCTATGGAGCAGACGTCTTCTTAACTCTGGAGCAGTGAATTCAAGGCTCTCTGCCAGCAGCTTTGGATTTGGTGAGGGTAGTCAGGACTTGGAATGACTCTTTTTACTTAGCTCGTAAGATTACTGTCCCTTCATTCAATATAGACTCAGTCTCTAGGCTTGAATAGTTGCTAGTCTTCCTTCCTTCTAGATGACTTTGCTCAGTTCTAGATCTTTCATTGATATAATCAGTTCAGCTTTTTGTGATGGCACATTTGATGGCAACACTTTTCTCATGGTTACCTGGTTCGTGGTTGTTACTGCATAACCTGTCTTTTGTTTGCCATCTCGCATGAAGCTGCTCTCATCTGCATACAGCTCCCAGGCTGCCACATCTTTCAGGTCTGCTCTGCTGGAATAGGCTTCTTCCATGGTCTGCAAACAGTCAGACTTAAATACATTATCAGTTAGTGCTGGGAACAGACATACTAGGATTGACAGCAAACGCTTTCAGAATAACATTATCCAGTTTCAGTAGCATGGCATAGGGTCCATGTCTTCTATGTTCACAGAACAAACTTACAGTGGGTTGCATGCAACTGTTGGATGTATCAATTCTTGGCTGCTGGTTGGATGCAGCAATTTTCAGTTGTTGACTGCCCTAGTTCTCCAGTTTCAGGATTATTTTACATAATAGTAAAGAGTCCTTGGTCTTTTTTACTCACAAGGATACAGGAGAAGGTCTTTTACAAATTTAACTCAGTAAACCATTCTAAGATATTTGTTAACACAGGACTCTGCTTACTTATAGTATGGTTTAAGGGAGCCTAAAAACGGCTTCTTGTTGTTTGGGCTCGGTGTTTCCCTTTTGAGTGCTTACCAGAGCAGACAAAGAGCGCTCGCTGCCCTCGCACGGCCGGGGACGGGCGCGGCATGCGGGCACCCCCGCCCAGGGGCACCCCCGGCTCGCCCGCGCTCGGCCCGTGCTGCTGCTCACAGCGGCTCTCGGGTGTCCTTAAAACAAGCTCGTTACTGTGGAAAGTGCTATAGGGCCGTTCCTGCTCTTAGATCTCACACTCCCGGCCCGCTCTGGGCCGGTGCGGGCGGGGCCCAGGAGCAGCGAGTGAGCCGGGCCGTGGCCGCGCAGCGGCGGCCCCGCCTCCGCCAGAGCAGGGGCTGAAGTAGCGAAGCGGCAGCCCCGGGTCCCGGGTTCGCCTCTGGGACCGCTCCCCCGCGCATCCGCCGGCCGTGACCAGGGCAATGGCAGGACTCACCTCCGCCCCTCTCAGAGCGGCTGGTGCCCCGCTTCTGTCACGGGGGAGTGACCGCCCTGCTCGCGGAGCCGTCCCGGAAGTCCGGGAGTCGCCCTTGCCCTAAAATCTTGGAAAAACTTTTTACAGATGGAACATAGAAAGTGGGGGCTTCTCCCCCTTCCCTTACAATGGTGCGAACCGAGCTTTCTCGGCCGTTCCACAAAACTTGCTGGAAGCGAGGATCTCTCCTCGCCTCCCACCAAGGAGCAGGCTGGACCCAGCTCCACAGACCCAGGGCTGTAGGATTTCACCAGCCTCCCACTATGAGTAGTGGCTGGGCACCCAGCCGCCCAGCACAAACCTGTGGTGGAAGTGGGAATCTCTCCCCAGCCTCCCACCAAGGAGCAGGCTGGACACCCAGCCGCTCCACAAACCTGTAGGAAGTGGGAATCTCTCCCCAGCCTTCCACCAAGGAGCAGGCTGGACACCCAGCCGCTCCACAAACCTGTAGGAAGTGGGAATCTCTCCCCAGCCTCCCACCAAGGAGCAGGCTGGACACCCAGCCGCTCCACAAACCTGTAGGAAGCGGGGCCCATCCCCCACCTCCTACCAAGAAGTAGACCAGGCCTCCCCCGGCCGCTCCATGCCCAGATGTCTCCAGGCCAGCTTTCAATTCAAAACTCGCATGTGCTAAACATGAAATAAACTTTCGCACTGTGATTTGCTTTTCTCTACCAGTGAACAATCTCAGCCGAGATTACACACCCGCCTCCTCCCCACCAGCCGATCTCTGGGGCAGGTTGGAAATCGCAACATAGAAAAACTTGGAGAAAATGATTTCAAAAGCAAATTTTCTCACCACCACGCAGGTTGTCCCTGGGATATCGCTACAGAACTTACTGACTTTAAGCAGATAACAATAATAAACCAATACACACACATCCATAACTACAACACTACAACACGAAATAGCACACCTTTTATACTTACCTCCCTGTGGGAATCTTGGAACCTATGGTGTCTCGATCAGGCCGTGGCAGTGGAATTTCTTTAGATTGCTGTCAGAAAGGAATTCCTTGCAGGATGTTTTCGGTCCAGAGGAAGGGTACCAGGTTCTCGTGTCCCTTCTGGGTGTGCCAAATAACTGTTGCCTTTTCCCCCAGCCTGGAAAAGAAACTCGAGATCATTTTAGCAAGGAGGTAATATAAAAGGGAATCTTTATTTTGAAGGTCTTCAGGAGCAGTTATGGAAAGGTGTCCATAAAAGCCCAGCCCCTCCAGGGGTGAGTACATATTTATAGCTTTTAGGAAATTAGCATAATTGATTAAGAGCACCAATAAGGAGAAGAAGTGGCGATTCAAGTCCCCCTCAGGTCCAGCCCCTTCCCTGGAGCCCCCCTCTCAGCACTGGCTGCACTCTGCTTATGAAAATGTACCTCAGAGTTGTTCTCGGCCTTGGGTCCCAGGAAGAACTGAGATAGGACAGGGCCTTGCAACCCTCTGGGGCTTGGAGCTCTGGAATTTGTTTTGTCTTTCTGCTTAGGGAAAGGCTATGGAAAGGTACTGGAAAAACTAGCTATTAATATAGTAGGCTACAGAGCTACCAAAATATGGGCGGAGAGTACAGAGAACATATAAAAGAAAAAGGCAGAAACCAAACGGCCTCATTCCCCCCTTTTTTAGAGACTAACAAGACTGTCTTGTCTAGTCTCTACTCTGCATTCAGCCATACCTCTGGTTTATACAACTGGCTATCCCACTAGTTGTTACACAGATGCTAATTATAACTACAGTTACTATGAACATTTCTTTTATCTAGGTTCAGTTTGGTACCCATGAAGTGAGTGTACTGAAGATATTCAAGGTTCAGTAAGCTCTTTTGAGAGTTACTTGGTGTAGAATTTGAGTTTGCTTTCAAATTTCAACAAAATTTCTAAAAAAAATTTTCATTCAGATTTGCATAAGAACAACAACTAGTGTTAATGATTTTGTGGCTAGTAGGAAATTAAGAGCTATTTTGTTTTGTCAACAGCCGTTAATATGATTAAACATGACATTTGGAATCACAGCTCCATGGGCACAGGCCCAATCTTTATCTTGGGGCAAAACTTACCAGGCCAGATTCTCAACTTTGACAAGTTGTCCTTATGAAGAGCTTTTGGATACATTTTTGACTAGAGTTACATGCAAATTTTAGGACAAAATTTGAATCACGGTTACCAACTGTACAGATAAGAGGTACAAAAGAACAGTTTAAATCATATCATCTCAATTTGTATCAGTCTCTGTTTTCTGGCTGTCTATGGAGCAGACGTCTTCTTAACTCTGGAGCAGTGAATTCAAGGCTCTCTGCCAGCAGCTTTGCATTTGGTGGGGGTAGTCAGGACTTGGAATGACTCTTTTTACTTAGCTCGTAAGATTACTGTCCCTTCATTCAACATAGACTCAGTCTCTAGGCTTGAATAGTTGCTAGTCTTCCTTCCTTCCAGATGACTTTGCTCAGTTCTAGATCTTTCATTGATATAATCAGTTCAGCTTTTTGTGATGGCACATTTGATGGTAACACTTTTCTCATGGTTACCTGGTTCGTGGTTGTTACTGCATAACCTGTCTTTTGTTTGCCATCTCGCATGAAGCTGCTCTCATCTGCATACAGCTCCAGGCTGGCACATCTTTCAGGTCTGCTCTGCTGGAATAGGCTTCTTCCATGGTCTGCAAACAGTCAGACTTAAATACATTATCAGTTAGTGCTGGGAACAGACATACTAGGATTGACAGCAAACGTTTTCAGAATAACATTATCCCGTTTCAGTAGCATGGCATAGGGTCCATGTCTTCTATGTTCACAGAACAAACTTACAGTGGGTTGCATGCAACTGTTGGATGTATCAATTCTTGGCTGCTGGTTGGATGCAGCAATTTTCAGTTGCTGACTGCCCTAGTTCTCCAGTTTCAGGATTATTTTACATAATAGTAAAGAGTACTTGGTCTTTTTTACTCACAAGGATACAGGAGAAGGTATTTTACAAATTTAACTCAGTAAACCATTCTAAGATATTTGTTAACACAGGACTCTGCTTACTTATAGCATGGTTTAAGGGAGCCTAAAAACGGCTTCTTGTTCTTTGGGCTCGGTGTTTCCCTTTTGAGTGCTTACCAGTGCAGACAAAGAGCGCTCGCTGCCCTCGCACGGCCGGGGACGGGCGCGGCATGCGGGCACCCCCGCCCAGGGGCACCCCCGGCTCGCCCGCGCTCGGCCCGTGCTGCTGCTCACAGCGGCTCTCGGGTGTCCTTAAAACAAGCTCGTTACTGTGGAAAGTGCGATATGGCCGTTCCTGCTCTTAGATCTCACACTCCCGGCCCGCTCTGGGCCGGTGCGGGCGGGGCCCAGGAGCAGCGAGTGAGCCGGGCTGTGGCCGCGCAGCGGCGGCCCCGCCTCCGCCAGAGCAGGGCCGAAGCAGCGCAGCGGCAGCCCCGGTCCCGGTTCGCTTCTTGGGACCGCTCCCCCGCGCATCCCCCGGCCGTGACCAGGGCAATGGCAGGAATCACCTCCGCCCCTCTCAGAGCGGCTGGTGCCCCGCTTCTGTCACGGGGGAGTGACCGCCCTGCTCGCGGAGCCGTCCCGGAAGTCCGGGAGTCGCCCTTGACTTAAAATCTTGGAAAATCTTTTTACAGATGGAACATAGAAAGTGGGGGCTTCTCCCCCT
>JAVTVJ010007726.1:0-14392 GCA_034509425.1 Eopsaltria australis
ACAAAAAGTGTCCCTTTTCTCTGGGAAAGAGAACTCTGCCCCCCAGTTTCTTGATGTCAGTTTGGAGGAGGGTTTTGGCCCTGGAATGACAGCCAGGGTCCTTGTCGGTGGCAGCTTGGGTCTGGTAGGAATCTTGATCCATACAGAATTTCAGGAGGCATCCGGGAGCACAGTGCCTTAGGGCCGGGACAGAAAAAATATCCATTTTCTCTGAGAAAGAGAACTCTGCCCCCCACTTTCTTGATGTCAGTTTGGAGGAGGGTTTTGGCCCCGCAAGGGCAGCCAGGGTCCTTGTCGGTGGCGGCTTGGGTCCGCGAGGAATCTTGATCCATGCGGAATTTCAGCATGGGGCTGTCAACTTCCAGGCATGGTGCCTTCGATACAAATGATTGCACTTATCCACGTGAAAGAAAACTCAGTCTCCCAAATCCATGATGCCAGTTTTTAGGAGACATTTAGCCCTGCAATTTCAGCCAGCGTTCTAGTTGACGGCAGCTTGCGTCTGCCAGTAATCTTGATCCATACGGAATTTCAGGTGGCGTCCGGGAGCACAGTGCCTTAGGGCTGGGACACAAAAAGTGTCCCTTTTCTCTGGGAAAGAGAACTCTGCCCCCCACTTTCTTGATGTGGGTTTGGAGAAGGGTTTTGGCCCTGCAAGGGCAGCCAGGGTCCTTGTCGGTGGTAGCTTGGGTCTGTGATGGATCTTGCTCCATGCGGAATTTGAAGAGGCTGCTGTCGACTCCCAGACATGTAGCCTACGATACAAATGATGGTACTTTTCCACGTGAAGGAAAACTCAGTCTCCCAGATCCAGGATGCCAGTTTGTAGGAGGCATTTAGCCCTACAATTGCAGCCAGAGTTCTAGTTGATGGCAGCTTGGGTGTGGAAAGGATCTTGATCCATACAGAATTTCAGGTGGCGTCCAGGAGCACAGGCCCCCTTAGGGCCGGGACACAAGAAGTGTCCCTTTTCTCTGAGAAAGAGAACTCTGCCCCCCACTTTCTTGATGTCAGTTTGGAGGAGGGTTTTGGCCCTGCAAGGGCAGCCAGGGTCCTTGTCAGTGGCAGCTTGGGGTCTGCGAGGAATCTTTAATCCCATGCAGGATTTCAAGCAGAGCAGCAGGGAAAGAAGGCCTTCGGGCCGGATACAACAAGTGTCCCTTTTCTCTGAGAAAGAGAACTCTGCCCCCCACTTTCTTGATGTCAGTTTGGAGGAGGGTTTTGGCCCTGGAAGGGCAGCCAGGGTCCTTGTCGGTGGCAGCTTGGATCTGTGAGGAATCTTGATCCATGCGGAATTTTAGCATGCGGCTGTCAACTCCCAGATATGTGGCCTTCGTTACAAACAATGGCGCTTTTCCATGTGTAAGAAAACTCAGTCCCCCAGATCCAGGATGCCAGTTTGTAGGAGGCATTTAGCCCTACAATTGCAGCCAGAGTTCTTGTTATGGCAGCTTGGGTCTGGGAAGGATCTTGATCCATACGGAATTTCAGGTGGCGTCGGGAGCACAGGCCCCCTTAGGCCGGGACACAAGAAGTGTCCATTTGTCTTTCTCTGAGAAAGAGAACTCTGCCCCCACTTTCTTGATGTCAGTTTTGGAGGAGGGTTTTGGCCCTGCAAGGGCAGCCAGGGTCCTTGTGCGGTGGCAGCTTGGGTCTGTGAGGGATCTTGTGCTCCATGGCGGATTTGAAGAGGCGGCCAGTTGATTCCCAGGCCATGGGGCCTCGATACAAATGATGGCACTGTATCCACATGAAAGAAAACTCAGTCTCCCAAATCCATGACGCAGTTTAAAGAGCATTTAGCCCTAACAA
The DNA here is from genome assembly GCA_034509425.1 of Eopsaltria australis. Taxonomy (NCBI): domain Eukaryota; kingdom Metazoa; phylum Chordata; class Aves; order Passeriformes; family Petroicidae; genus Eopsaltria; species Eopsaltria australis. The sequence continues at coordinate 1,813 of JAVTVJ010007726.1, forward strand.
TTGCAAGCAGGTTCTGGTTGAATGCAGCTGTGTCTGGAAGGATCTTGATCCGTGGCGGCATTTCAGGAGGCATCCGGGAGCACAGTGCCTCCGGGCCGGGACACAAAAAGTGTCCCTTTTCTCTGAGAAAGAGAACTCTGCCCCCCACTTTCTTGATGTCAGTTTGGAAGAGGGTTTTGCCCTGCAAAGTTAGCCAGGGTCCTTGTCGGTGGCAGCTTGGGTCTGCGAGGAATCTTGATCCATGCGGAATTTCAGCAGCAGCAGGGAGAACAGTGCCTTAGGGCCGGGACACAAAAAGTGTCCCTTTTCTCTGAGAAAGAGAACTCTGCCCCCCAGTTTTGTGACGTCAGTTTGGTGGAGGGTTTTGGCCCTGCAAGGGCAGCCAGGGTCCTTGTCGGTGGTGCTTGGTCTGGATGGATCTTCCTCATGCCGAATTTGAAGAGGCGCGCTGTCAACTCCCAGATATGTGGCCTTCGATACAAACAATGGCGCTTTTCCATGTGAAAGGAAACTCAGTGACCAAGATCCACGATGCCAGTTTTTAGGAGGCATTTAGCCCTACAATTGCAGCCCGAGTTCTAGTTGATGGAAGCTTTGGTTCGGGAAGGTTCTTGATCCGTGCGGAATTTCAGGTGGTGTCCGGGAGCACCGGGCCTTCGGGCCAGGACACAAAAAGTGTCCCTTTTCTCTGAGAAAGAGAACTCTGCCCCCCAGTATCTTGATGTCATTTTGGAGGAGGGTTTTGGCCCTGCAAGGGCAGCCAGGGTTCTTCTCGGTGGCAGCTTGGGTCTGCGAGGAATCTTGATCCATACGGAATTTCAAGAGAGATCTGGGAGCACAGTGCCTTAGGGCCGGGACACAAAAAGTGTCCCTTTTCTCTGAGAAAGAGAACTCTGCCCCCCAGTTTCCTGACGTCAGTTTGGAGGATGGTTTTGGCCCTGCAAGGGCAGCCAGGGTCATTCTCGGTGGCAGCGTGGGTCTGTGATGGATCTTGCTCCATGCGGAATTTCAGGAGGCGGCTGTCGTCTCCCAGACATGGGGCCTACGCTAAAAATGATGGCACTTATCCACGTGAAAGAAAACTCAGTCTCCCAAAAAAAAAAAAAAAAAAAAAAAAAAAAAAAAAAAAAAAAAAAAAAAAAAAAAAAAAAAAAAATATCCATGATGCCAGTTTTAAGGAAGCATTTAGCCCTACAATTGCAGCCAGAGTTCTAGTTGATGGCAGCTTAGGTCTGGGAAGGATCTTGATCCGTGCGGCATTTCAGGTGGCGTCCGGGAGCAGAGTGCCTTAGGGCCGGGACACAAAAAGTGTCCCTTTTCTCTGAGAAAGAGAACTCTGCCCCCCACTTTCTTGATGTCAGTTTGGAGGAGGGTTTTGGCCCTGCATGGGCAGTCAGGGTCCTTGTCGGCGGCAGCTTGGGTCTGTGAGGGATATTGATGCATGCGGAATTTCAGGAGGCATCCGGGAACACAGTGCCTTAGGGCCGGGACACAAAAAGTGTCCCTTTTCTCTGAGAAAGAGAACTCTGCCCCCCACTTTCTTGATGTCAGTTTGGAGGAGGGTTTTGGCCCTGCAAAGGAAGCCAGGGTCCTTGCCGGTGGCAGCTTGGGTCTGTGATGGATCTTGCTCCATGCGGAATTTTAAGAGGCGGCTGTCGACTCCCAGATATGTGGCCTTCGATACAAACAATGGTCCTTTTCCATGTGAAAGAAAACTCAGTCCCCCAGATCCATGATGCCAAATTTAAGGAGGCATTTACCCCTACAATTGCAGCCAGAGTTCTAGTTGATGGCAGCTTGGGTCTGGGAAGGATCTTGATCCGTGCGGCATTTCAGATGGCGTCCGGGAGAACAGTGCCTTCGGGCCGGGAAACAAAAAGTGTCCCTTTTCTCTGAGAAAGAGAACTCTGCCCCCCAGTTTCTTGATGTCAGTTTGGAGGAGGGTTTTGGCCCTGCAAGGGCAGCCAGGGTTCTTCTCGGTGGCAGCTTGGGTCTTTGATGGATCTTGCTCCATGCGGAATTTGAAGAGGCGGCTGTCGACTCCCAGATATGTGGCCTTCGATACAAACAATGGCGCTTTTCCATGTGAAAGAAAACTCACCCCCCCAGATCCACGATGCCAGTTTTTAGGAGGCATTTAGCCCTACAATTGCAGCCACAGTTCTAGTTGATGGCCTCTTGTGTCTGGGAAGGTTCTTGATCCGTGCGGCATTTCAGGTGGCATCCGAGCAGAGTGGCCTTAGGGCCGGGACACAAAAAGTGTCCCTTTTCTCTGAGAAGGAACCTGCCCCCCAGTTTCTTGATGTCAGTTGAGGGGGTTTTGGCCCTGCAAGGGCAGCCAGGGTCCTTCTCGGTGGCAGCTTGGGTCTGTGATGGATCTTGCTCCATGCGAATTTGAAGAGGGGCTGGTCGACTCCCAGACATGGGGCCTACGATACAAATGATGGCACTTTTCCACGTGAAAGAAAACTTAGGCCCCCAGATTCATGATGTCGGTTTGGTGGAGGGTTTTGGCCCTACAAATGCAACCAGAGTCCTGGTTGATGGCATCTGGCGTCAGCGAATAATCTTGATCCATACGGAATTTCAGGTGGCGTCCGGGAGCACAGTGCCTTAGGGCCGGGACACAAAAAGTGTCCCTTTTCTCTGAGAAAGAGAACTCTGCCCCCCTGCATTCTTGATGTCAGTTTGGAGGAGGGTTTTGGCCCTGCAAAGGCAGCCAGGGTCCTTGTCGGTGGCAGCTTGGGTCTGTGAGGGATCTTGATCCATACGCAATTTCAGGAGTCATCTGGGAGCACAGTGCCTTAGGGCCGGGACACAAAAGTGTCCCTTTTCTCTGAGAAATGAGAATTTCTGCCCCAGTTTCTGATGTCAGTTGGAGGAGGTTTTTTGGCCCTGCTGGCAGCCAGGGTCCCCCTCGGATGGCAGCTTGGGTCTGTGATTGGATCTTGCTCCATGCGAATTGAGGAGGCGGGCTGTTTTGACTTCCCAGGACATGGCGACCTAAGATAAAATGGTGGCACTTACACGTGAAAGGAAAACTCAGTCTCCAAATCCAGATGCCAGTTTTTAGGAGGCATTTAGCCCTACAATTGCAGCCAGAGTTCTAGTTGATGGCAGCTTGGGTCTGGAAGGATCTTGATCCATACGGAATTTCAGGTGGCGTCCGGGAGCACAGCCCCCTTAGGGCCGGGACACAAGAAGTGTCCCTTTTCTCTGAGAAAGAGAACTCTGCCCCCCACTTTCTTGATGTCAGTTTGGAGGAGGGTTTTGGCCCTGCAAGGGCAGCCAGGGTCCTTGTCGGTGGTAGCTTGGGTCTGCGAGGAGTCTGGATCCATGCGGAATTTCAGCATGCGGCTGTCAACTCCCTGATATGTGGCCTTCGATATAAACATTGGCGCTTTTCCATGTGAAAGAAAACTCAGCCCCCCCAGATCCATGATGCCAGTTTTTAGGAGGCATTTAGCCCTACAATTGCAGGCAGAGTTCTAGTTGATGGCAGCTTGGGTCTGGGAAGGATCTTGATCCGTGCGGCATTTCAGGTGACGTCCGGGAGCACCGTGCCTTAGGGCCGGGACACAAAAAGTGTCCCTTTTCTCTGAGAAAGAGAACTCTGCCCCCCACTTTCTTGATGTCAGTTTGGAGGAGGGTTTTGGCCCTGCAAAGGCAGCCTACGATTCAAATGATGGCACTTTTCAACGTGAAAGAAAACTTAGGCCCGAAATTCATGATGTCGGTTTGGTGGAGGATTTCAGCCGTACAAATGCAACCAGAGTCCTGGTTGATGGCAGCTTGCGTCAGCGAATAATTTTGATCCATACGGAATTTTAGGTGGGGTCCGGGATCACAGTGCCTTCGGGCCGGGACACAAAAAGTGTCCCTTTTCTCTGAGAAAGAGAACTCTGCCCCCCACTTTCTTGATGTCAGTTTGGAGGAGGGTTTTGGCCCTGCAAGGGCAGCCAGGGTCCTAGTCGGCTGCAGCTTGGGTCTGTGATGAATCCTGCTCCATGCGGAATTTGAAGAGGCGGCTGTCGACTCCCAGACATGGGGCCTACGATACAAATGTTGGCACTTATCCACGTGAAAGAAAACTCAGTCTCCCAAATCCATGATGCCAGTTTTTAGGAGGCATTTAGCCCTACAATTGCAGCCAGAGTTCTAGTTGATGGCAGCTTGGGTCTAGGAAGGATCTCGATCCATACAGCATTTCAGGCGGCGTCCGGGAGCACAGTGCTTTCGAGCCAGGACACAAAAAGTGTCCCGTTTCTCTGAGAAAGAGAACTCTGCCCCCCACTTTCTTGATGTCAGTTTGGAGGAGGGTTTTGGCCCTGAAATGGCAGCCAGGGTCCTTGTCGGTGGCAGCTTGGGTCTGCAAAGAATCTTAATCCATGCGGAATTTCAGCATGCAGCAGTAAACTCTCAGATAAGTAGACTTCGTTACAAACAATGGCGCTTTTCCATGTGAAAGAAAACTCAGTCCCCCAGATCCATGATGCCAGTTTTTAGAAGGCATTTAGGCCTACAATTGCAGCCAGCGTTCGAGATAATGGCAGCCTGTGCCTGGGAAGGATCTGAATCCGTGCGGCATTTCAGGTGGCGTCCGGGAGCACAGTGCCTTCGGGCCGGGACACAAAAAGTGTCCCTTTTCTCTGAGAAAGAGAACTCTGCCCCCCAGTTTCTTGATGTCAGTTTGGAGGAGGGTTTTGGCCCTGCAAGGGCAGCCAGGGTCCTTGTCGGTGGCAGCTTGGGTCTGTGATGAATCTTGCTCCATGCGTAATTTGGAGAGGCGGCAGTTGATTCCCAGACATGGGGCCTACGATACAAATGATGGCACTTATCCACGTGAAAGAAAACTCAGTCTCCCAAATCCATGATGCCAGTTTTTAGGAGGCATTTAGGCCTACAATTGCAGCCAGAGTTCTAGTTGATGGCAGCTTGGGTCTGGAAAGGATCTCGATCCGTGCGGCATTACAGGTGGCGTCCGGGAGCACAGGCCCCCTTAGGGCCGGGACACAAGAAGTGTCCCTTTTCTCTGAGAAAGAGAACTCTGCCCCCCACTTTCTTGATGTCAGTTTGGAGGAGAGTTTTGGCCCTGCAAGGGCAGCCAGGGTCCTTGTAGGTGGCAGCTTTGGTCTGTGACGGATCTTGCTCCGTGCGGAATTTGAAGAGGCGGCAGTCGACTCCCTGACGTGGTGCCTACGATACAAATGATGGCACTTTGCCACTTGAAAGAAGACTTAGGCCCCCAGATTCATGATGTTTTTTTGGTGGAGGGTTTTAGCCCTACAAATGCAGCCAGAGTCCTGGTGGATGGCAGCTTGCGACAGCAAATTATCTTGATCCATACGGAATTTCAGGTGGCGTCCGGGAGCACAGTGCCTTAGGGCCGGGACACAAAAAGTGTCCCTTTTCTCTGAGAAAGAGAACTCTGGCCCCCACTTTCTTGATGTCAGTTTGGAGGAGGGTTTTGGCCCTGCAAAGGCAGCCAGGGTCCTTGTCATTGGCAGCTTGGGTCTGTGAGGGATCTTGACGCATGCGGAATTTCAGGAGGCATCCGGGAACACAGTGCCTTAGGAACAGGACACAAAAAGTGTCCCTTTTCTCTGAGAAAGAGAACTCTACACCCCAGTTTCTTGATGTCAGTTTGGAGGAGGGTTTTGGCCCTGCAAGGGCAGCCAGGGTCCTTCTCGGTGGTAGCTTGGATCTGCGAGGGATCTTAATCCATGTGGAATTTCAGCATGCGATTGTCAACTCCCAGATATGTGGCCTTCGATACAAACATTGGCGCTTTTCCATGTGAAAGGAAACTCAGCCCCCCCAGATCCATGATGCCAGTTTTAAGGAGGCATTTAGCCCTACAATTGCAGCCAGAGTTCTAGTTGATGGCAGCCTGTGTCTGGGAAGGATCTCGATCCATACGGAATTTCAGGTGGCGTCCGGGAGCACAGTGCTTTCGAGCCAGGACACAAAAAGTGTCCCTTTTCTCTGAGAAAGAGAACTCTGCCCCCCAGTTTCTTGATGTCAGTTGGAAGGAGGATTTTGGCCCTGCAAGGGCAGCCAGTGCCCTTATCGGTGGCAGCTTCGGTCTGCGAGGGATCTTAATCCATGCGGAATTTCAGCAAGTGGCTGTCAGCTCACAGACGTGGGGCCTTCGATAAAAACAGTGGCACTTTTCCGCGTGAAAGAAAACTCAGTCCCCCAGACCCACGATGCCAGTTTTTAGGAAGCATTTAGTCCTACAATTGCAGCCAAAGTTCTAGTTTATGGCAGCCTGTGCCTGGGAAGTATCTTGATCCGTGCGGCATTTCAGGTGCCGTCCGGGAGCACAGTGCCTTAGGGCTGGGACACAAAAAGTGTCCCTTTTCTCTGAGAAAGAGAACTCTGCCCCCCACTTTCTTGATGTCAGTTTGGAGGAGGGTTTTGGCCCTGCAAGGGCAGCCAGGGTCCTTGTCGGTGGCAGCTTGGGTCTGCGAGGAATCTTAATGCATGCCGAATTTCAACATGCGACAGTAAAGTCCCCAATATGTGGCTTTCGATAGAAAGAATTGCGCTTTTGCATGCGAAGGAGAACTAAGTCTCCCAGATCCATGATGCCAGTTTTTAGGAGGCATTTAGCCCTACAATTGCAGCCAGAGTTCTAGTTGATGGCAGCTTGGGTCTGGGAAGGATCTTGATTCATGCGGCATTTCAGGTGGCGTCCGGGAGCAGAGTGCCTTAGGGCCGGGACACAAAAAGTGTCCCTTTTCTCTGAGAAGAGGACTCTGCCCCCAAGTTTCTTTGATGTCAGCTTTGGTGTTTGAGAGTTTTTGGCCTTCAAAGGCAGCCAGGGTCCTTCGTAGGTGGCGCTTGGTCTGTGAGGGTTCTTGCTCCATGCGGAATTTTGAAGAAGGCGGCAGTCGACTCCCTGACATGGGGCCTACGATACAATGATTGCACTTTTCCACGTGGAAAGCAAGACTTAGGTCCCGAGATGCATGATCGTTTTTTGTGGAGTCATTTAGCCCTACAAATGCAGCCAATCCTGGGGATGCAGCTTGCCGACAGCAAATAATTTGATTCATACAAGAATTCCAGTGGCGTCCGGAGCCACAGTGCCTTAGGCCGCGGACACAAAAAGGTCCCTTTTCTTCTGAGAAAGAGACTCTGGCCCCCACTTTCTTGATGTCAGTTTGGAGGAGCGGTTTTGGCCCTGCGAAAGGCAGCCAGGTCCTTGTCATGCAGCTTGGTCTGTGAGGATCTGACGCATGCGGAATTTCAGACATCCGGGAACACAGTGCCTTAGTAAAGGACACAAAAAGTGTCCTTTTCTCTAGAAAGAACTTACACCCAGTTTTTGATGTCAGTGGAGGGGTTTTGGCCCTGCAAGGGAGCCAGTCCTTTCTCGGTGTAGCTTGGGATCTGCGTAGGGATCTTATCCATGCGAATTTCAGCATGCGATTTGTTCAACTCCAGATATGTGCCTTCGATACAAACATTGGCGCTTTTCCAGTGAAAAGGAAACTCAGCCCCCCAGATCATGATGCCAGTTTTAAGGAGGCATTTAGCCCTACAATTGCAAGCCAGAGTCTATTTGATCGAAACTTGGCGTCTCGAAGGATCTTGATCCGTGCGCATTTTCAGGTTGATGTCCGCGAGCAGAGTGCCAGTGCCGCGGACACAAAAAGGTCCTTTTATCTGAGAAGAGACATCTGCCCCCACTTTCTTGATGTCAGTTTGCGAGGAGGGTTTTGGCCCAGCAAGTGCAGCCAGTCTCTCGGTGGCAAGTTTGGGGTCTGGAGGAATCCTTAATCCATTGCGAATTTCAGAATGCCCGGCTGTTCAACTCCAAGATATGGGGCTTCATACAAAACAATGCGCGTTTCCATGTGAAAGAAACTCTAGTCGCCCAGATCAATGATGCCTGTTTCTAGGGAGGCATTTAGCCTACAATTGCGCTCAGAGTTCTAGTTGATGCAACTTGGGTCTAGGAACATCTGATCCATTTGTGCATTTCAGGTGGCGTCCAGGAGCAACGTGCCTTCGGGCCGGGACACAAAAAGTGTCCCTTTCCTCTGAGAAAGAGAACTCTGCCCCCCACTTTCTTGATGTCAGTTTGGAGGAGGGTTTTGGCCCTGCAAGTTCAGCAAGTGTCCTTGCCGGTGGTAGCTTGGGTCTGTGAGGGATCTTGCTCCATGCTGATTTTGAAGAGGCGGCTGTCGACTCCCAGACATGGGGCCTACGATACAAATGATGGAACTTATACACGTGAAAGAAAACTCAGTCTCCCAAATCCATCATGCCAGTTTTATGGAGGCATTTAGCCCTACAATTGCAGCCAGAGTTCTAGTTGATGGCAACTTGGGTCTGGGAAGTATCATGATTTGTTCGGCATTTCAGGTGACGTCCGGGAGCAAAGTGCCTTAGGGCCGGGACACTAAAAGTGTCCCTTTTCTCTGAGAAAGAGAACTCTGCCCCCCACTTTCTTGATGTAAGTTTGGAGGAGGGTTTTGGCCCTGCAAGGGCAGCCAGGGTCCTTGTCAGTGGTAGCTTGGGTCTGCGAGGGATCTTGATCCATGAGAAATTTCAGCAGGCAGGAGGGAGAACAGTGCCTTAGGGCCAGGACACAGAAGTGTCCCTTTTCTCTGAGAAAGAGAACTCTGCCCCCCAGTTTCTTGATGTCAGTTTGGAGGAGGGTTTTGGCCCAGCAAGGGTAGTCAGGGTCCTTGTCGGTGGCACCTTGGGTCTGCGAGGGATCTTAATCCATGCTGAATTTCAAAATGCGGCTGTCAACTCCAAGATATGGGTACTTCGATACAAACAATGGCGCTTTTCCATGTGAAAGGAAACTCAGTCGCCCAGATCCATGATGCCTGTTTTTAGGAGGCATTTAGCCCTACAATTGCAGCCAGAGTTCTAGTTGATGGCAACTTGGGTCTAGGAAGGATCTTGATCCGTGTGGCATTTCAGGTGGCGTCCGGGAGCACAGTTCCTTAGGGCCGGGAAACAAAAAGTGTCCCTTTTCTCTGAGAAAGAGAACTCTGCCCCCCACTTTCTTGATGTCAGTTTGGAGGAGGGTTTTGGCCCTGCAAGGGCAGCCAATGTCCTTCTCGGTGGCAGCTTGGGTCTGCGAGGAATCTTGATCCATGCGGAATTTCAGCAGGCTGCAGGGTGCAGAATGCCTTCGGGCCGGGATACAAAAAGTGTCTTTTTTCTCTGAGAAAGAGAACTCTGCCCCCCCCAGTTTCCTGATGTCAGTTTGGAGGAGGGTTTTGGCCCTGCAAGTGCAGCCAGGGTCCTTCTCGGTGGTAGCTTGGTTCTGTGAGGGATCTTGCTCCATGCGGAATTGAAGAGGCGGCTGTCGACTCCCAGACATGGGGCCTACAATACAAATGATGGCACTTATCCACGTGAAAGAAAACTCAGTCTCCCAGATCCATGATGCCAGCGTTTAGGAGGCATTAAGCCCTACAATTGCAGCCAGAGTTCTAGTTGATGGCAGCTTGCGTCAGCCAGGAATCGATCCATACAGAATTTCAGGAGGCATCCGGGAGCACAGTGCCTTAGGGCCGGGACACAAAAAGTGTCCCTTTTCTCTGAGAAAGAGAACTCTGCCCCCCACTTTCTTGATGTCAGTTTGGAGGAGGGTTTTGGCCCTGCAAGGGCAGCCAGGGTCCTTCTCGGTGGCAGTTTGGGTCTGCGAGGAATCTTAATCCATGCCGAATTTCAGCATGCGGCTGTCAACTCCAAGATATGGGGCCTTCAATACAAACAATGGCGCTTTTCCATGTGAAAGGAAACTCAGTCCTCCAGATCCATGATGCATGTTCTTAGGAGTCATTTAGCCCTACAATTGCAGCCAGAGTTCTAGTTGATAGCAACTTGGGTCTCGGAAGGATCTTGATCCGTGCGGCATTTCAGCTGGCGTGCGGGAGAACAGTGCCTTCGGGCCGGGACACAAAAAGTGTCCCTTTTCTCTGAGAAAGAGAACTCTGCCCCCCACTTTCTTGATGTCAGTTTGGAGGAGGGTTTTGGCCCTGCAAGGGCAGCCAGGGTCCTTGTCGGTGGTAGCTTGGGTCTGCGAGGAATCTTGATCCATGCGGAATTTCAGCAGGCAGCAGGGAGCACAATGCCTTAGGGCCGGGACACTAAAAGTGTCCCTTTTCTCTGAGAAAGAGAACTCTGCCCCACACTTTCTTGATGTCAGTTTGGAGGAGGGTTTTGGCCCTGCAAGGGCAGCCAGTGTCCTTCTCGATGGCAGCTTGGGTCTGTGAGGAATCTTGATCCATGCGGAATTTCAGCAGGCAGCAGGGAGTAGAATGCCTTCAGTCCGGGACACAAAAAGTGTCTTTTTTCTCTGAGAAAGAGAACTCTGCCCCCCACTTTCTTGATGTCAGTTTGGAGGAAGGTTTTGGCCCTGCAAGGCAGCCAGGGTCCTTCTCGGTGGTAGCTTGGGTCTGTGAGGGATCTTGCTTAATTCGGATTTTGAAGAGGCGCCTGTCGACTCCCAGACATGGGGCCTACAATACAAATGATGGCACTTATCCACGTGAAAGAAAACTCAGTCTCCCAGATCCATGATGCCAGCGTTTAGGAGGCATTAAGCCCTACAATTGCAGCCAGAGTTCTAGTTGATGGCAGCTTGCGTCAGCCAGGAATCTTGATCCATACAGAATTTCAGGAGGCATCCGGGAGCACAGTGCCTTAGGGCCGGGACACAAAAAGTGTCCCTTTTCTCTGAGAAAGAGAACTCTGCCCCCCAGTTTCTTGATGTCAGTTTGGAGGACGGTTTTGGCCCTGCAAGGGCCGCCAGGGTCCTTCTCGGTGGCAGTTTGGGTCTGCGAGGGATCTTGCTCCATGCGGAATCGAAGAGGCGGCTGTCGACTCCCAGACATGGGGCCTACGATACAAATGACGGCACTTTTCCACGTGAAAGAAAACTCAGGCTCCCAGATCCATGATGCCAGTTTTTAGGAGGCATTTATACGTACAATTGCAGCAAGAGTTCTAGTTGATTGCAACTTGGGTCTGGGAAGGATCTTGATCTGTGCGGCATTTAAGGTGACGTCCGGGAGCACAGTGCCTTAGGGCCGGGACACTAAATGTGTCCCTTTTCTCTGAGAAAGAGAACTCTGCCCCCCACTTTCTTGATGTCAGTTTGGAGGAGGGTTTTGGCCCTGCAAGGGCAGCCAGGGTCCTTCTCGGTGGTAGCTTGGGTCTGTGAGGGATCTTGATCCATGCGGAATTTCAGCAGGCATTTGGGAGAACAGTGCCTTCGGGTCGGGACACAAAAAGTGTCCCTTTTCTCTGAGAAAGAGAACTCTGCCCCCCACTTTCTTGATGTCAGTTTGGAGGAGGGTTTTGGCCCAGCAATGGTAGTCAGGGTCCTTGTCGGTGGCAGCTTGGGTCTGCGAGGAATCTTAATCCATGCCGAATTTCAGCATGCGGCTGTCGACTCCCAGACATGGGGCCTACGATACAAATGATGGAACTTATCCACGTGAAAGAAAACTCAGTCTCCCGGACCCATGATGTCTGTTTTTAGGAGGCATTTAGCCCTACAATTGCAGCCAGAGTTCTAGTTGATGGCAACATGGGTCTGTGAGGGATCTTGCTCCATGCGGATTTTGAAGAGGCGGCAATCGATTCCCAGAGATGGGGCCTACAGTACAAATGATGGCACTTATCCACGTGAAAGAAAACTTAGGCCTGAAATTCATGATGTCGGTCTGGTGGAGGGTTTCAGCCCTACAAATGCAACAAGAGTTCTAGTTGATGGCAGCTTGCGTCAGCGAATAATCTTGATCCATACGGAATTTCAGGTGGTGTCCGGGAGCAGAGTGCCTTCGGGCCGGGACACAAAAAGTGTCCCTTTTCTCTGAGAAAGAGAACTCTGCCCCCCACTTTCTTGATGTCAGTTTGGAGGAGGGTTTTGGCCCTGCAAGGGCAGCCAGGGTCCTTCTCGGTGGTAGCTTTGGTCTGTGAGGGATCTTGCTTAATGCGGAATTGATGAGTCGTCAGTCGACTCCCAGACATGGGGCCTACGATAGAAATGATGGAACTCATCCACGTGAAAGAAAACTCAGTCTCCTAGATCCATGATGCCAGTTTAAAGGACGCATTTAGCCCTACAATTGCAGCCAGAGTTCTAGTTGATGGCAGCTTTGGTCTGGGAAGGATTTTGATCCATACGGAATATCAGCTGGCGTCCGGGAGCACAGTGCCTTCGGGCCGGGACACAAAAAGTGTCCCTTTTATCTGAGAAAGAGAACTCTGCCCCCCAGTTTCTTGATGTCAGTTTGGAGGAGGGTTTTTGGCCCTGCAAGGCAGCCAGTGTCCTTGGTCCGGTGGCAGCTTGGGTCTGCGAGGAATGCTTGATCCATGCGGAATTTCGGAAGGCAGCAGGGACAACAGTGCCTTCGGGCCGGGATACAAAAAGTGTCCCTTTTCTCTGAGAAAGAGAACTCTGCCCCCCACTTTCTTGATGTCAGTTTGGAGGAGGGTTTTGGCCCTGCAAGGGCAGCCAGTGTCCTTCGCGGTGGTAGCTTGGGTCTGTGAAGGATCTTGCTCCATGCGGAATATGAAGAGGCGGCTGTCGACCTCC
>JAVTVJ010007739.1:0-14068 GCA_034509425.1 Eopsaltria australis
AAGGTTTCGGGAAGGGAAGTGGAAGGAAAGGGAAGGCAAAGGAGGGGAAGGGAAGGGAGGGGGAAGGAAGGGAAGGGAAGGGAAGGGAAGGGAAGGGAAGGGAAGGGAAGGGAAGGGAAGGGAAGGGAAGGGAAGGGAAGGGAAGGGAAGGGAAGGGAAGCTTATGTTCTATGCATGTTCAATCAACATGAAATTTAAGCTGAGGCAGAACATTTGCTAATTTCATTCTTGACTGGAAGTACTTTCACACTAAGTGCTGCTGACCAGTTCTAGAAGATTAATTAATTTGTAAATGTTACTATCACCTTTCAAGTGTACTAAGGAAATGGAAATAAAAACAGATGTTATTCCTAAGCCAGATCTAAATATTAATGCATATTTTTGACTTTGATATCTGGAACCTAAAGTTGATGGAAACAGACAGCTGAAATGGCTGGAAATAAGTTCATATTCCTTTCTGTAACTATTTGTACTTCAAATGTAACAATAAAGATCAAAATAATTTCTCATTTGAATATTATTCAGTAGAAAGTATGAAATGAGCTTATGTATCTCAGTCTTTTTTTAAAGGCCTTTACCACCCCTGAAATTTTTTTCAGAAACATGAGGGATAAACTGCCCTGAAAATTATATTATGCTGCAGGCATTAGAAGCAATGTTTCCACCATATCAGTGATTGGAATGTTTGTCTGATTTGTGTACATTGAAGGTCTGACTGTCCAATCAGTACTTTTTAATAGGAGTAAATTTATTTTCATGCTAACAGGTCCTGTACCTGCTTCCCTAAAAAGTGTATGTTTGCACTCTTGGATATGATACACTGATTTTACACAATAAAAATATTATCATAGGTCTCTCAAGCAGAGGTAATGGCCTTTTCTTTCAGAAGTTTTGCTAATATTCAGAATAAAGTACTAATCAATATCAGTGTGCTCTCTTGCATTTTTAATGCCTTTAACCAGGTATTCCACTAAAATCTAGCTGCCCCCTCAAGAAAAGGAGCCTCACATGATCCCAAAAAGTACAAGTCTTCTATGGCAGCACATATTGGAAGAACTTCCTAAAAATAGGGAACAGGGAACAACTGTTCCAAAAAACCCTTCTAAACACAAAAAACTCCGCAAACAAAAAACTCACAAGCAGAAGACAAGAACAAACAAAACACAAGCAAGCCGTCAAACAAAAAACAGATGGGGAAAAAATGGGATGAGTCAAAATCAAGGAGAAACAAAAAGTCTCTCTCTGTGCTTTACATTTTTGTGCAATCATTAACTGCATAATGAATCTTACGTGGGAGCATATTTGTAATCAGATGTTTTTGTCAGAATGGAGATTTAGCTGGGGCACAAGGTTGTGATTTTTAGAGCCCAGTTGCTAAATTTCTGACTCAAGTCATATAAATGGTGATAAGTTTGTTGACCTGCATGCTAATGGCTGCTTGTGCATGTCAGGAAACCTATCTAGCTGATAGAAATTACAGTCACCAGTCAAGGGAAAATTAGTAACTATATAGGCCAGATCTGAATGGCATGTGAAAGAAGCGATGAAACCTTGCACATTATTAACTCACAGTACAGCAGAATATCACAAGTGTCCTTTTCTACTTTGTTTAAATTCATTCAGAGCTATTTATAAAGAAATTGCATAGGAGAGTTGTATGTAGGGAAGAATTCCTAATATTTCAGAGTAAAGTTACATAAAACTGAGGTTTTATGGAGGCATGTTGATGTTCTACCAGCAACCTTTCAGCACGGTGTTGGGAAATCCACCACCTATAAGGAAATGTTTTTATAATACTATACCTTACATGACATTTATAATAGTTGATCCTCTCATCTGCATTAGGTGTTTCAGACATTTCAGAACAATGCTAAAAGTGTACCTATAGGTCTACAACACCATGGCACCTGGTAACACCTACAATACCAGGGCCTATAACAATAAATGTTTAAACATAGCTATGTACTTCTCAATAATCATTCCAACGTGGTTTAATACTATTCTAAAATTTAGAATAACTAGCTGTGTTATGCAGTCTGTAGTTGAAACACTCCCATAGAAATGAAGACTGCAATGTAGAATAATAATTAAAGTATTTGTGATTAATGGGCTAAATTCATTTTGTGAGACCTTTTATTTTATAAGCATTTTGATAAACATTTGATATTCACAAAGATATTTGTGAATCCAGCATAAATCCTCTTTACTACTCATTACTACCACTTTTAGAGTATATTTCTGGTCTGAAAATTCATCTTAGATATCTGAGAGCTGCAGGCAAGTGATAGCCCTTTACCTAGAATCTAGCATGAGATTGGATGAACATTGAAAACTACAGAGTCAACATGAGAAAATTCTGAACATAACAGGCAGCAGTTGGGAAGCTGACAATTTACAGGCAATGCCATGAAGGACTGAAAGATCTCCCATGAAAATGGAAAGTTGATGTGCCAGACTCCAGAGGTATAATGAGAAGAGCACTAGGGACTTCCTAATGCATTGTTTTGAAAGACCAACAATACCAGTGTTACTATGTCAGTAATAACATATAAAATTAAAAATGTCTGGATAATGGTATCAGAAATAACAAATTTGGACGAAGATGTATCTGAACTATGATCATTAAAGAACAATTTAGGATTGTTTGTTAAGAAGGAGACCAGTGTGGGAAAGGAAGATACAAGGGAGATGCAAGAAGGTCAGAGAAGAAGGGAGAATATGGTATGCAAATCAGGAGTGCTGCCTGAGTTTGCCTAGTAGAAAGCTCTGAGCTTGGTCACTGCAGCTGGAGGAAGACATTAAACCAAACCCACTACTCTGACTACACCCTGAGAATCAACCCATTTCCATGTTCACCAGAACAAGAATAGTGGTGGTCAGGGTGATTTTCCTGGCCAGAAGGGAACACCCAGAAAAACAGATCAAGCATCTGATACTGCTGTGTTAATGTCCATTACAGCTTTCATGGCAAAAGAAGTTCTCCATCGTACATAAAAATTATTTGCTAGTTGCTATTTAAAAGACTTTGGTTCTCTGACAGGAAAGCCCAAGCAAATTACATCAGAGGAAATTATAAAGCATATATCATGTAGAAGAAACAGTAAAAAGCCAAAGTTAGACATTCACAAAATTAATCTAAAAAATATTGCCCATTCAACACCTTTTAAAACAAAACAGGTTGTCTCCAGTAAACTGTGTTCTTCCACCTTGGACTAATTTTGGGACCAGCATTACTATTATAAACAATACTCAACTCCAGCTGACTAGCCTTTGTGTAGGATTCAGGGCTAGCACAAGAGTCTATCCAGTTGCATGAAGATTTGAATCAGGACCTAGCGCAGCAAAGCTTTACTGCAATTCTTACATAAATATGCCTACTTTGCTCCAGATCTATATGCCTCTAAAATGAAGAATATCTGAAACACAGTGAACAAATTTTATAGGTATAGTCTTGCACCTCTCTACTTTGGTGTTAAGAAATTAAAAGCAATGCATAAGACAAACTTTATATGCTGTTATGGAATTTTGTTCATACTGGAAAATGACAAGGTTAATGTTCCTTCCAATAAAGAGGCAAATGTATTCTTTCCAGCTGAGGGAAGGCCAATATCCACCCCAGTTACAGCAGAAGCTCTTTTGAAACACTGTTCCATGCTGCTTGCAATATAATTGTCTCTTTTAAAATAAGGGGATATGGAACTCCAGTGAAAATACCAGGTAGCTCACTAGGGAAGTGGAAAGAGTGGTAATAACTTAGACTGGCAGTGAAAATTCAATGTTATTTTGAAGTGAGACAAAACAATGACCTCTTAGGAAAGAAAGTGACTAGTATTTCAAGCTCATTCAAACAACTGAGGGAGGTTCCCATTTTCCACCACTCCACCTCTCTTTTTTCCTTTCAAAGACTTCTGAGGGTTTGGTTTTTTTCCACCCAAATACCACCCTTCTCTTGGAAAGTTGAAGACAATATTATCAAAGAAACATGAGCCATATCTAACCTTTACATATCTCCATGCAGATCTCAAGGGAATGGGCTGTAGCGACAGTAACAACAACAAATAACTATATTATGACTCCAAAGAAAAATTGTAGAACATAGAAATAAGGATTGCCATGACTGAGACTTTCTGTGCTTGGTAAAATGCGTAAGAAATAGGAAAGAAATGTGCAACAAAGCCCTACCAGCTGCCCAGAAAGAAAATCACCTTTTTTGGCAAAAGTAATTGGAAAGTATGGAGTCCTGTTTGACTCCACACTTATAATAAAGGTACTACTTAGCAATTATATAGTACATCTGTGCTGCATGGCTGAATATCTTTAAAAAGATAGGGATCAATATCCTAATTTTGCTTTTTGTGAAATGAGTATTTAGAGAGGTTAAGCCAAAATTTTAAGATTTGTTTCATCTGGGAGTTCTGGAGGGGAAAAAAGGGAACTGATTTTACAGCTTCTAAGAATGTGCCACTTCAATCAGTATGACTGGTAACTGCAGGTGCTCTGTCTTAGAGTGGATGATGAGTGAGTAGAGAGTCTATGGGTTAAGACTAAGAGTCAGACTAGTAGGTGTGGTGCTGTTGAGGTTGTTTGCAACAGACCAGTTGATCAGGAGGAGGAAGTCAGTGAGGCCTTCTACATGTAGCTGGAAATAGCCTTGCAGCCACTAGCCCTGGTTCTTGTGGGGGAGATCAGCCATTCTAAATCTGCTGGAGAAGCAACACAGTGAGACTGAAAGCATCCAGAAAGTTCCTGGAAAACATGGAAAACATGACAACTTCCTTACAGACATAATGAAGGACATAATATGGGATGGTGTACTGCTCAACCTTGTACGAAAAAACAGGGAAGGCCTGGCTGGATATGTGAAGGTTGGGGGCAGCCTTGGCTGTAGTGACCATGAGATTGTGGAGTTCAGTATCAAATGAGAAGGAAGCAGGACAGTAAGTAAAATCACATCATGTATTTTAGCAGAGCTAGCTTTCACCTCTTCAGGAATAAGAATTCCATGGGAATGCACCATGCAGGAAAGAGCATTCAAGACAATTGATCAGTCAAGTATCACTTCCTACAGGAGAAGGGCACACCTTGACAAGTAAGAAATTGAGGAAAGGGGGTAAAAGGCCTTTATGGGTGAAAAAGAAACTCCTGTTAGTATTCTAGCACAAGAAAGAAACACACAGGAAGCAGAGGGAGAGACATCCCACTTGAAGTAAATATAGAGAGGTTTTCAGAGTCTGTAGAAATGAGACAAGGAAGGCCAAGGATCACATGGAATTAAATCTGGACTGTGTCAAGGACAATAACAGGGGCTTTTTCAAATACTGGAATAACAGAAGAAAAACTAAGGAAAACGGGAGACTGCACTACCTAAAGGGGATACCCTTCCAATGGCAGATGCAGAGAAGGCAGTTACTGAACACCTTATTGACATTGGTCACCACTGACAAGACTGGCCCTCAGGAATTCCCAGCCCGGGAGACTTAAGGAGAAGAAAGGGTGGAAGAAAGACTTTCCCTTGATTAAGGAGGACTGGGTTGGAGTCAGGCAAACCAGACATCCACAAGTCCATGGAGCCTGCTGATGGACACCAAAGCTGGGCTGCACATGGTCGTCTTTGAAAGGTCCTGGTAATCACGAGAGGTGATTGAGGACTGCAGGAAATCAAATGTCACCTCAGTCATCAAAAAGAGCAAGAAGGAGGACCCAGTAAGCTACTGCTCAGTCAGCATCACCTCAATCCCTGGAAATTTGATGGAGCACCTCATTCTAGAGGCCATCTATCTGCATGAAAGACAGGTGATGAGAAGTAGTCAACATGGACTCACTAAAGGGAAAACATGCTTGTCCAACCTGACTGCCTTCTATATTGCCTTACTTGGATGGATAAGGGGCAAGCAGTGGGTATTGTCTGCCTTGACTTCAGCAAGGCTTTCAATACTGTCTCTCATTACTTCCACATAGGAAAACTCAGGAAAGGCAGACAGGGTACGCGTATTTAGAATGGTTTGAGAACTGGCTGAACAGTAGATATCAGAGAGTCGTGATCAGTGGCAGATAGTCTATTTGGAGACTAGAGTCTGTAGTAGTGCCCTTGAAGGTTCAATACTGAGTGCAATATTGATTAACACAATGATCAATGATTTGGATGAAGGGACAGATGCCTAACCAGCAACTTCACTGACAACACAAAGCTGGGAGGAGTGGTCAGTATCCCAGAGGGCTGTGCTGCCATCCAGAAGAATCTTGACAAGATGAGAGATAGGCAGAGAAGAACTGTCTGACTTTCAAGTGCGAAGTCCAGAACAATGGAAGGAATAATCCCAGGCACCAGTACAGGCTGGGACTGACCTGCTGGGAAACAGCTCTGTGCAGAAGGATCTGGGGGTCCTGGTGGACAACAAGCTGTCCTTGAGCCAGCAGAGTTTCCTTGTTTCCAAGAAAGCCAGTGGTGTTCTGGGGGGCATTAGAAAGGGAATTGCCAGCAGTTTGAGGTAGAAAATCCTGTCCCACCACTCAGATCTGATAAGGCCACATCTGGAGTGCTGTGCCCAACTCTGGGCTGCTCAGTATAAGAGAAACATGAAACCCCTGGAGTGAGTCCAGTGGAAAGTGACAAAGGTGATTAGGAACCTGGAGAATCTCTCTTATGAGGAAAGGCTGAGAGAGTTGGGCCTGTGCAGCATCGAGAAGAGGGGACCTCATCAATATCTGTAAGTATCTGAAGGGAGGGTGTCAAGAGAATGGAGACAGGCTCTGCCCAGTGGTGCCAGCAACAATAAGAAGCAACAGGCAGAAACTGGTACACAGGAATTTCTACCTGAACATGAGAAAGAGCTTCTTGATTTTGCAGGTGACTGAGCATTTGAACAGATCCCAGAGGGATTGTGGAGTCTTTCTCACTGTGGATATTCCAGAACTGTCTTGACACAATCCTGTGCCATGTGTTCTGGGATGACCCTGCTTGAGCAAGGAGGTTGGACCAGATGACCCACTGTGGTCCCTTCCAACCTGACCCATCCTGTAATTCCAGGATTTTGTGAAAGAGATAAAATGTGAAGCATGAAGGAGACAGAAGTCTTAATTTAGAAGGGAAGATTTACTTTATAACAAGAAAAACAACAAATTGTAAGAACATACTAATAGCATGGTCTGAATATCCATACTGAATGTTTTAGTGTCACTGGTGTCATGACCCACTGGTATGGGGTGTTGTTGTTCATTATAAATTCTTGTCAGGTTGAACAAAGACACCTGATCACGTGCCAGGGAACTCTTATGTTTATGGATATTAACTCCAGCAACCAGCCCACTACCTAGATTCAAGAGGTGTTGGCTAACACACCTTGAAATTCTTACGACACACTGCTACAAAAGGTGGTGGCTAACAAGTCCTTAATCTTGTACAGTGCACTTCAATCAGTTCTCTACTCCCATAAGAAACTTCTCAAAGGTGCTGGCTCACAAGTCACAGTACACCAACACAAAATGTGCAGGCTCGTAAGCCACAAGCCCCTTTACAAGCTCTCCCCTCCCAAAAGAGGCTTCAAAATATAGTCTGGGGAAGAATAGGATAGCTGTGCTTTGACCAGACAAAGCAATATAAGAAAACAAAGATTATCATCAGTCCTTAGATCTCGTATTGGTACTGATGCATGGATGGTCCAGAGCTAGTGTTGCAAGACAAAGAAAACAAAAGAGAAAGAGTGAAGAAAGAGAGTGAGGGGTAATCTGTGTCCCTTTATACTTAACCTGGTGCATGCCTCTTATGTAAACTAGACTCTTTGTACTCTTTTGGTCACAGGTGCACAGCCAGCCCTTTTTCAGGAGGCAAATTGAAGGTGAGAGTGATTGAGCACGAGTCTCAAGGCAGAGAAGGAACTTGGTTCAGAACACTGAGCCACCTCTGCAGGATCCTCCCTTCCAATCACATCTTTCCTGTCCCAACAGTTTAAGACAAAACTTGCTTAGACCTGGTCCTCTACAGCCGCCAAAGGCACAACAGCTGCACTAGCAAGGGACTAGTAAGATCCAAAACACAGATTAGCTCAAGTAAAGGACTGAATTAGTAGGACTATTTTTGCTCCAGTGCTCAAGCCAGTTTGAGAGGAGTCGGATGGGACTTGGATGAATATCATACATTGTGGCATGTAGATATTTCTTAATGATTCCAACAACTGCATCACTATTATCAGAAAAAGAGAGAAAAAAAGACTAGATTTTCCAAAAATTAATGGAGCTGAGTTCACTAATCCCCTCTTAGATTAGAGACTTCCAAGTATCTAAGGGCTCTGGGAAAAAAAAAAAAAAAGATGCAAATATTATATAGAAGGCTGCGTCCCAACAAAATTTCCAACCCTGTCCCTATAATAACTTTAATGCCCTTGCTACAATTTGCATCTGTTCCACTGTGCAGCTCACTACAAAAAAAACTTCCTCTCGAGAACAATCTCATAAGGCAGAAGCAGCTGCTCTTGTTCCTCCTGCTCTCCCTCTTCAATTCTTTGAAGTCGTGTCACTAAATTTCAAATGATAAGTTTGCTTTATTACTTTAGCTTTCAGTGGAGTGTAGGGACAAGTTGGTAGCAAAACTTATACTGCAATGCATGAGAGGATAGCTTCATGGTCAAGACCAAACCCTACGTCCCTCCAACACTGTTTAACTAACAAAATTAATTTGCCTCTTTAAAATTTAAAATAAACATGTTTTGATTCTTTCTGTAATTGACATTGGCAAAATTGAAGGGATGTTGTTTGTACACTGATTTGTCTTTTGAAAAGCCAAACTGCAGATAGCTTGGCCTGGTGCCAAGTCTGAGTCGCTTCATTTCTTCTTTTTCCTGATGTCAATACAGGCAAGATAGCTAACATGCACCAGTAACTAGTTAAAAATTCAAAGAACTGAAAGTATAGGAAAAAAGTCAAGAAGGGGCAGACAGCAAAACAGCCATCTTGTCACAGTTGAAACAGTTTGTGTTTATGTCTGCTACCATTTTTTTCAGCTACTTATCAGCAAGAAAAGTGGAGAGTTAATAAATCTATGTCTCCAGAAAATAGCAAACACACAACAGATTAATCCTGTAACACACCATCCTGTAACACACCATCATTTCTCACCTTTACAAATCAATAACTGGACTGCAAAACACAACTATGAAAAAAATAACACCATAACTGTAAAGTTCTAATCTACTTTTCTTGGAGTATATGTTAAGGTTTCCTAGTCAGATCTTTGAGTTAGATGTGCTTAGCCATGGTCTTAAATGAGCCTCCCAAGAGGCTGAAGGGTTTCAGAGCCAAAAAGCAATTATATATTTGAATAAAAATAGGAAAGATTAGCTATGTGAAAGATTACAGGACACAGAAGAGTTCGTTTTTCCAGCTCAGTCACTTCGTATTGTAGCAAGTTGTGCACAGTGCATGCATTTGTCCTACCTCTCTTACACCCCGACTAACCACTCCTTGACACATTTGTTTGTTTCTCCAGCTCTGTGTTTCTGTCACAGGCTTTTAATTCCTGGTGTAACTTTTTCATTTCCTTTTGTCTGTTGCATCCAGTGCCCTCCCAAATATTCTGTTTCTGAACAGATTAAATAATTTTTCATGGGAAGACTCCCTCTTTTTTAACATGGCCCTGTGTTATTAGAGGAAAAAACACAGAAAAAATTAAAAACTGTAATTAATTAAGACATTGTCAATCACAATAAAGCAAATCACAGAGGACAGATATAAGACTTAACAGTTTTAGATGCGGCCTTTGCCTTTCAGTCACAGGGCTTTTGTGGGGTGTGCCTACGGTATTGACTGGTGTATGGTACAAAGAAGGGATTGTGCTTTGATTTGCTGCAGTCTGCAGCATTTCCAGAACTCTACATTTACATTGCCTCTTGACCAGAAACTAAACTTGATCCAGTATCCAGTCCTCTGTGCAAACCATTCATGCATATAAAGGAACTGCTGAGGAACCTTGCATCCGTATTGCATCCATAATCCCTTTCCTGATTTCATTCTTAGTTCCAGCAGGAGGCAAATTTGATTGTACAAGCAGTTTTCTTAGTTGCATGCCACAATATATGCATAAAGCAAAGTTTCATCTAAAAAATTCCATTCCAAAATTCAAATTCACTGGACATAGGCAACACCCAAGAGAACAGGCTACAAAATCTCTCTGGTCATAAAAATGGAAAGAGCCAAATCTTTTTTGTGGCCGTTGGCTTGGGCCGGCCAGCCGCCCACCAGGGTCTCGGACAGCAGCCCCACGGCGTTTACAGCCAGTGTCCCTGACCTGAGCGGGTTCCCTGCTGTCAGGTCTCACGCCCCTTACCGCAGGCTGCGCCTCCCTTTATGGTGGTCACTGTAACCGAGGAGCCGGAGTATCGTGGGAGGGTTCTTTCACCTGGGATAATAGAGACACCATATTGCTGGCTCTCTGGGCACCCAGGTGAAAGACCTGGGGCACCTTCTGCATCAGATTTTTATTTAATGATTACAAACCAATCACTGACGGGCTCGGGGGAGGAACCAACTGGGAAAGGAAGGGGGAGGAGAAGGGGAGTCTGGCAGAGGATAACACAATCAAGTACTGAGTTCTGGAGCCTAAAGGTGATAAGACAGGAGAGTGGCAGCTGGGGACAGGGTAGCCAGCCCCCGGGAAGCCCGGCCCATCTACTGGGCAAACCACCCCGGGCTCTGCCTCAGGGGAGTCCCCACCCCCGGGCTTCCTAGTGGGGGGAAAAGGGTTTTCTGGGGACTTGGAACCACCACAACACTTTTTGTCATTGCCTTGCCTCTTTCCAGACTACTTGGACACCGGGAATCAGGATTCAATAGGGTAAGCTTTTGGTAGCGGAGAGGGGAAAAGGTGGCTTCTTTGGGATGCTGTCAAAAGTTTCCCCTATTCTGATAGAGCCAATGCCAGATGGCACCAAGGTGGACACACTGACAGCTAAGGCCAAGCCATCAGCAACAGTGGCAGTGCCTGAGGATATCTCTTTTAAGAACAAGGTAAACCTGCAGTGAAACAGCACCTGGAAGTGAGGACTGAGAGCTTGTTGGAGGAACAGCTCTGTAGACACTGAAGTCAGTGGAGAAGGAAAGGTGGGAGGTGTTCCATGTGCCAGAGCAGATTCCCCTACAGCCCATGGTGAAGACCATGGTGAGGCAGGTTGTTGGTCTTCAGCTGATGGAGGTCCATAGGGGAGCAGATATCTGCCTGCAGCCTGTGGAGGATCCCACACTAGAAGGGGTAGATGTGCCCAAAGAAGGCTATGACCATGTGAGAAGCCTGTGCAGAAACAAGATCCTCTTAGGATCTACCCTCAGGGGCTGTGGCTCTGTC
This sequence comes from Eopsaltria australis, assembly GCA_034509425.1. NCBI lineage: Eukaryota > Metazoa > Chordata > Aves > Passeriformes > Petroicidae > Eopsaltria > Eopsaltria australis. The sequence goes on from JAVTVJ010007739.1 coordinate 11,333, forward strand.
AAGAGAGGGACCCACACTGGAGGGGGTTTGCTGGCAGAACTTGTGACCCCGTGGAGACTCACACAGGTACAGGCTGTTTCTGAGGGACTGCACCCCATGGGGTGGATACATGCTGGAGCAGGTCATGAAGAATGGCAGGCTGTGGGGAGGGCTCATGTTGGAGGAGTTCATGGACAGTTGCTGCCTGTGGGAGAGACCTCACAGTGGAGCAGAGGAACAGTGTGGGTAGGAGGGAACACCAGACAAATCTGTGCTGAATTATATCCAGCTCCCATTCCTCATCCACCTGTGCTGCTGTGGGGAGAATGTAGAGAATTTAAGAGTGAATTTGAGCCTGTGACTAAAGAAGGTGTGTGGGAAAGGTGTTTTAACATTTTATTTTATTTCCCCTTATCCTACTGTGATTTGATTTGTAATAAAATAAACTGATAATAAATTCCCTAAATCAGGTCTGGTTTGCCCATGATTGTAATTGGTAATTTATCTCCCTAACCTTATCCTGACCCTCAAGCCTTTCATTGTGTTTTGTCTCCCCTGTCCAGTTAAGAACGAGAGTGACAGAGTGACTTTGGTAGGCACCTAGCATCCAGTCAAGATCAACCACCATGGGGTGATCAAAGAGATCACATTCACGTCCTGATATAGTAATGAACACAATCTGATAGGAAGTCCACAAAGAAATGCTTGATTTGGAAATCTAAAGAAAGAAAATTGCCCATTTTGCTGTGACAGTCCAACTGGATCAGCCCCATACCCCATCTGTCCATAATTAAAACCCCACATTCAGAAATAAACTTATCAAAACTCTCTGATGAGTCACTCAAGTATTTGGGTAAAGGTTTCCCAATCACTTCTTTTGGAGGAGAAACAGATCAAAGGCACACACAGCCCCTCTGAGCTCTTATGACACAGCTTCTCATCAAAATTTGATTCTCAGCATTTCAAAATCAGAATCTGATTTCCCCATGTAACACAGAAGATCTACTCAGTGTGGAAATTGGTCAAGCAAGACACTTTTATCAAACTTTTTTTTCTAGCAGATCTCAGAGAAGATTTTGAAGAACTTATGGTTGAGCACCATGTGGAGAAAAACAGCTGCTGCATGGTGCGGCTTCTCAAGGGAGCAAGAACATTCCAGCCAGCCAAGAACAGAATTTCAGAGTGGGCAAAATGAGATATCTCAAGCAATTAATACACTTATCCCTCGAGCAGAATTACAGTGTTTAATGGCTACAAGTTGCTAAGATAATAGGTCTGGATAAAAACTATCATGAAAAAGAAAACATTTACAAAAAAAAAGATGCATTGCAAAGCCCTGCAATGTTACAGAAACAGCAGTAGCACAGATAAATTGCAGGGACAAGTCAGCCTTTAGAAGCTTTGCTATTTAAGTAGCTATTAATTGTGACTTGGTGCACTATATATGTGTAATGATCTGTTTGCTACTACCTAATATAAAGCACTCATTTTCCCTTATGTTTCCTAAAAATACTTATAATTTACCAAGTATCTGCCATGAGTATTTATTAATTTTAATTACAGAAACATCATATTTCCTGGGAAAGAGGTGATTCATAAATATGAAACTGAATATATTGCTGAGTACAGGAAATGAAGTAGTATTTAATTACCATCAATTGCTATAAGTAACTGTCAAGGGCTAACCACTACTACTACAAATCTCATGTAAAATAGAAAAATTTATGTGTTGCAGCTAAATAATTTAATTTATTAAAGTTACACTTTTGCACTCTACTTAGAAGAGAGGGTCAAATATATGCAATCATTCCTTTATGAATGGAAGCTAGTACAGTACCTCCAGGCTGCAGAGTCAGAATAAATAACACTGCAGCTCAAAATTAAACTGTATAAAGCTTGAATATGTGCAGTTTCAAGCAGTATAGACTGATCAGTTTCGCTGTATGTCTGAACAGTGGAACTCTTTGTATAGAAAGTATCATGGGATACTATTAGTTCTCACTGGTTCAACACCAGATAGATAACAGCAAAAATAACAACAGCAGTGGACTCTGATTGCTTTATTTTCAGTGCATCGTTTCAGCTAGGAGAACACAAGTCCATAGGTCTACATGAACTTTGTCCTGCTTTTTCTACTGGAGTTTGAAACAGAAAACGATCAACGCTGTGAACAATGTTTGCATCTGCCATGTTACTAGAAATACCATGTAAGCATCCAGGTGTGCCACTGATGTGAAAGGAGATGAGTCATAAACATGAGATTTTTTTTCAGAAGTCAATTACATATGCGGTGAAAATCCTAGCAGTCAATTACTACATCAGATACCATGTTACATTATTATGGAAAGGCTTGTATTTTTGTGTCCTCCCAGTCAAATTGCTTTTCATGTATACATATTTTGTGATGGACAGGAGAAGCCAGATGGAAATGAGGAGATAAAGGGAAGATTGTTCACAGCACTGTAAATATTATGACACAAAGGATATCATCTGGAATAAAGAAGAGATTGAAAGACAGGAACCAGATGGAATGCAGTGATGAAATGTAAGATCCTTCTACCTCTATGTCATTGGTTCAAAGGCAGCCACAGGACTTGTGACTCCCGAAGGTAAAAACATTTATTTACACCATGTCTGGAATACCTATGAATTTATTTGACATTTATTTGGATTTCATGATTGTATCCCTGTCGTGAATTTCAAACCTCCAAGGATTGTAGGAACTGTAGGTACCGAACCACTTTTCTTCTACAGAGA
>JAVTVJ010007741.1:0-18950 GCA_034509425.1 Eopsaltria australis
AAGTCAACTTTGGGTGAACAAGCCAATATTGGACTTCAATGGGGACAAATTTTAGGATAAAAACTTCCCAATTGGGTAGAAAAGTCAACGTCTAACGTCAACGAGGATGGATTTGGAATAAAAATGCCCAGTTGGGTGGAAAAGCCAACGCTGGGCCTCAAGGGGGATGGATTTTGGGATAAAAACACCCAGTTGGGTGGAAAAGTCAAGATTCAACATCCATGGGACAAATTTCGGGATTAAAACGCTCCCTTTGGACCAAACCCCAAGATTTTGGTCAATGGGGAAGAATTTTGGGGTAAAAACTCCCTAATTGTATGGAAAAGTCAATGTTGGACCTCAATGGGGATGAATTGGGGGTAAAAAGGCCCAGTTTGGTGGAAAAGCCAATGTTGGGTGGAAAAGTCAAGGTTCAACATCAATGGGACAAATTTTGGGATAAAAACGCCCCCGTGGGATCAAAACCCCGCTTTGGTTAAACGAATGATGAATTTTGGGATAAAAACGCTCATTTGGGTAGAAAAGTCAGGTATGGGCATCATGAGGATGGATTTTGTGATAAAATGCCAATTGGTGGGAAGTCAGTGTTGGGTGGAAGAGTCAATGTTCAACATCATGGGACAAATTTTGGAATAAAAACGCCCGCCGTGGACGCAAACCAAGATTTTGGTCAATGGAGAATTTTTGAGATAAAAACGCTCCATTTGGGTGAAAAAGTCAACGTTGGATAAAAAAGTCAAGGTTGGATCTCAACAGGGATGAGTTTTGGGATAAAAACGCTCCAATTGGACGGAAAGTCAACGTTGGGTGGAAAAGCCAATATTGGACTTCAATGGGGACAAATTTTAGGATAAAAACGCCCCAATTGGGTAGAAAAGTCAACGTCGGACATCAACGAGTATGGATTTTGAATAAAAATGCCCAGTTGGGTGGAAAAGCCAACGCTGGGCCTCAAGGGGGATGGATTTTTGGATAAAAACACCCAGTTGGGTGGAAAAGTCAAGATTCAACATCAATGGGACAAATTTCGGGATAAAAACGCTCCCTTTGGACCAAACCCCAAGATTTTGGTCAATGGCGAAGAATTTTGGGGTAAAAACTCCCTAATTGTATGGAAAAGTCAATGTTGGACCTCAATGGGGATGAATTTGGGGTAAAAAGGCCCAGTTGGGTGGAAAAGCCAATGTTGGGTGGAAAAGTCAAGGTTCAACATCAATGGGACAAATTTTGGGATAAAAACGCCCCCGTAGGACCAAACCCCAAGATTTTGGTCAATGGGGATGAATTTTGGGATAAAAACGCTCAATTTGGGTGAAAAAGTAAACGTTGGATGTAAAAGTCAAAGTTGGAACTCAACAGGGATGAGTTTTGCGATAAAAGCGCTCCAATTGGACGGAAAACTCAACATTGGGTGGAAAAGCCAATATTGGACTTCAATGGGGACAAATTTTGGGATAAAAACGACCCCGTTGGACCAAACCCCAACATTTTGGTCAATGGGGAAGAATTTTGGGGTAAAAACGCTCCAATTGGGTAGAAAAGTCAAGGTTGGAAATCAACAAGGATGAATTTTGGGTAAAAAGGCCCAGTTGAGTGGGAAAGCCAATGTTGGGTGGAAAAGTCATAGTTCAATGTCAATGGGACAAATTTTGGGATAAAAACGCTCCCTTTGACCAAACCCCAAGATTGGTCAATGGGCAATTTGGGGTAAAACTCCCTAATTGTTGGAAAGTCATGTGGACCTCAATGGGGAATGAATTGGGGGGTAAAAATGCCCAGTTGGTGGAAAAGGCCAATGTTTGGTGGAAAAGTCAAGGTTCAACATCAAGGGGACAAATTCTGGGATAAAAACGCCCCCGTTGGATCAAAACCCACGACTTTGGTCAATGGGGATGAATTTTTGGATAAAAATGCTCCAATTGGGTAGAAAATTAAACGTCGGGCTTCAATGAGGATGGATTTGTGATGAAAAATGCCCCAATTGGGTGGAAAGTCAGTGTTGGGTGGAAAGGTCAATGTTCAACATCAATGGGACAAATTTTGAGATAAAAACGCCCCCGTTGGACCAAACCCCAAGATTTTGGTCAATGGGGATGAATTTTGAGATAAAAACGCTCCATTTGGGTAAAAATGTCAACGTTGGATGGAAAAGTCAAGGTTGGATCTCAACAGGGATGAGTTTTGGGATAAAAACGCTCCAATTGGACGGAAAAGTCAACGTTGGGTGGAAAAGCCAATATTGGACTTTCATGGGGACAAATTTTAGGATAAAACGCCCCAATTGGGTAGAAAAGTCAACGTCGGACATCAACGAGGATGGATTTGGAATAAAAATGCCCAGTTGGGTGGAAAAGCCAACGCTGGGCCTCCAGGGGGATGGATTTTTGGATAAAAACACCCAGTTGGGTGGAAAAGTCAAGATTCAACATCAATGGGACAAATTTCGGGATAAAAACGCTCCCTTTGGACCAAACCCCAAGATTTTGGTCAATAGGTAAGAATTTTGGGGTAAAAACCTCCTAATTGTATGGAAAAGTCATGTTGGCCTCAATGGGGATGAATTTGGGGTAAAAACGGCCCAGTTGGGTGGAAAACCATGTTGGGTGGAAAAGCAAGGTTTAAACATCAATGGGACAAATTTTGGGATAAAACGCTGTCCCCGTTGGATAAACCGCACGATTTTGGTCAATGGGGATGAATTTGGGGATAAAAATGCTCCAATTGGGTAGAAAAGTCAACGTTGGGCATCAATGAGGATGGATTTGTGATAAAAATGCCCCAATTGGGTGGAAAAGTCAGTGTTGGGTGGAAAAGTCAATGTTCAATATCAATGGGAAAATTTTGAGATAAAAATGCCCCCGTTGGACCAAACCCCAAGATTTTGGTCAATGGGGATGAATTTTGGGATAAAAACGCTCCATTTGGGTGAAAAAGTCAACGTTGGATGGAAAAATCAAGGATGGATCTAAACAGGGATGAGTTTTGGGATAAAAACGCCCCAATTGAATGGAAAAGACAACGTTGGGTGGAAAACTCAATATTGGACCTCAATGGGGACAAATTTTAGAATAAAAACGCCCCCATCCTACCAAACCCCAAGATTTTGGTCAATGGGGGTGAATTTTGGGATGAAAACACCCCAATTGGATGAAAAAGTCAACGTTGGATTGAAAAGTCAAGGTTGGAACTCAACAGGGATGAGTTTTGGGATAAAAGCGCTCCAATTGGACGGAAAATTGAACATTGGGTGGAAAAGCCAATATTGGACCTCAATGGGAACAAATTTTGGGATAAAAACGCCCCCGTTGGACCAAACCCCAACATTTTGGTCAATGGGGATGAATTTTTGGATAAAAATGCTCCAATTGGACGGAAAAGTCAACATTGGGTGGAAAACTCAATATTGGGCTTCAACGGGGACAAATATTAAGATAAACATGCCCCTGTTGGACCAAACCCCAAGACTTTGGTCAATGGGGACAAATTTTGGGATAAAAATGCTTAAATTGGGTCGAAAAGTCAACGTCGGACATCAACGAGGATGGATTTGGAATAAAAATGCCCAGTTGGTTGGAAAAGCCAACGCTGGGCCTCAAGGGGGATGGATTTTTGGATAAAAACACCCAGTTGGGTGGAAAAGTCAAGATTCAACATCAATGGGACAAATTTCGGGATAAAAACGCCCCTGTTGGACCAAACCCCAAGATTTTGGTCAATGGGGAAGAATTTTGGGATAAAAACGCTCCTGTTGGGTGAAAAAGTCAACGCTGGATGGAAAAGTCAAGGTTGGATCTCAACAGGGATGAGTTTTATAATAAAAACGCTCCAATTGGATGGAAAAGTCAACGTTGGGTGAAAAAGTCACTATTGGACTTAAATGGGGACAAATTTCGGGATAAAAACGCCCCGTTGGACCAAACCCCAACATTTTGGTCAATGGGGATGAATTTTTGGGATAAAAATGCCCCAGTTGTGTGGAAAAGCCAATGTTGGGTGAAGAAGTCAAGGTTCAACATCAATAGGACAAATTTTGGGATAAAAACGCCCCCGTTGGACCAAACCCAACATTTTGGCAATTGGGGATGAATTTTTGGGATAAAAATGCTCCAATTGGGTAGAAAAGTAAAAGTCGGGCTTCAATGAGGATGGATTTGTGATAAAAATGCCCCAATTGGGTGGAAAAGTCAGTGTTGGGTGGAAAAGTCAATGTTCAACATCAATGGGACAAATTTTGAGATAAAACGCCCCCGTTGGACCAAACCCCAAGATTTTGGTCAATGGGGATGAATTTTGGGATAAAAACGCTCCAGTTGGGTGAAAAAGTAAACGTCGGATGGAAAAATCAAGGTTGGATCTCAACAGGGATGAGTTTTGGGATAAAAACGCTCCAATTGGACGGAAAAGTCAACGTTGGGTGAAAAAGTAAATATTGGACCTCAATGGGGACAAATTTTTGGATAAAAACTCCCCCATACCACCAAAACCTAAGATTTTGGTCAATGGGGGTTAATCTTTGGATAAAAACACCCCAATTGGGTTAAAAAGTCAACGTTGGATGGAAAAGTCAAGGTTGGAACTCAACAGGGAGGAGTTTTGGGATAAAAACGCTCCAATTGGACGGAAAATTCAACATGGGGTGGAAAAGCCAATATTGGACCTCAATGGGGACAAATTTTGGGATAAAAAGGCCCTCGTTGGACCAAAACCCAACATTTTGGTCAATGGGGATGAATTTTTGGGATGAAAACGTCCCAATTGGGTGAAAAAGTCAACGCTGGATGGAAAAAACCAAGGTTGGATCTCAACAGGGATGAGTTTTGGGATAAAAACGATCCAATTGGATGGAAAAGTCAACGTTGGTTGAAAAAGTCAATATTGGACCTCAACGGGGACAAATTTTTGGGATAAAAACGCCCCCGTCGGATCAAAACCTACGACTTTGGTCAATGGGGATGAATTTTTGGGATAAAAACGTCCCAATTGGGTGAAAAAGTCAACGTTGGTTAAAAAAGTCAAGGTTGGATCTCAACAGGGATGAGTTTTGGGATAAAAACGCTCCAATTGGACGGAAAAGTCAACTTTGGGTGGAAAAGCCAATATTGGACTTCAATGGGGACAAATTTTAGGATAAAAACACCCCAATTGGGTAGAAAAGTCAACGTCGGACATCAACGAGGATGGATTTGGAATAAAAATGCCCAGTTGGGTGGAAAGCCAACGCTGGGCCTCAAGGGGGATGGATTTTTGGATAAAAACACCCAGTTGGGTGGAAAAGTCAAGATTCAACATCAATGGGACAAATTTCGGGATAAAAACGCTCCCTTTGGACCAAACCCCAAGATTTTGGTCAATGGGGAAGAATTTTGGGGTAAAAACTCCCTAATTGTATGGAAAAGTCATTGTTGGACCTCAATGGGGATGAATTTGGGGTAAAAAGGCCCAGTTGGGTGGAAAAGCCAATGTTGGGTGGAAAAGTCAAGGTTCAACATCAATGGGACAAATTTTGGGATAAAAACGCCCCCGTGGGATCAAAACCCACGACTTTGGTCAATGGGGATGAATTTTGGGATAAAAACGCTCCAATTGGGTAGAAAAGTAAAGTTGGGCATCAATAAGGATGGATTTGTGATAAAAATGCCCAATTGGGTGGAAAAGTCAGTGTTGGGTGGAAAGGTCAATGTTCAAAATCAATGGGACAAATTTTGAGATAAAAACGCCCCCGTTGGACCAAACACCAAGATTTTGGTCAATGGGGATGAATTTTGAGATAAAAACGCTCCATTTGGGTGAAAAAGTCAACGTTGGATGGAAAAGTCAAGGTTGGGAGTCTCAACAGGGATGAGTTTGGGATAAAACGCTCCAATTGGCGGAAAAAAGTCAACGTGGTGGAAAGCAATGTTGCATTTCAACGGGGACAAATTTTAGGATAAAAATGCCCCAATTGGGTAGAAAAGTCAACGTCGGACATCAACGAGGATTGATTTGGAATAAAAATGCCCAGTTGGGTGGAAAAGCCAACGCTGGGCCTCAAGGGGGATGGATTTTTGGATAAAAACACCAAGTTGGGTGGAAAAGTCAAGATTCAACATCAATGGGACAAATTTCGGGATAAAAACGCTCCCTTTGGACCAAACCCCAAGATTTTGGTCAATGGGAAGAATTTTGGGGTAAAAACTCCCTAATTGTATGGAAAAGTCAATGTTGGACCTCAATGGGGATGAATTTGGGGTAAAAAGGCCCAGTTGGGTGAAAAAGCCAATGTTGGGTGGAAAAGTCAAGGTTCAACATCAATGGGACAAATTTTGGGACAAAAACGCCCCCGTTGGATCAAAACCTACGACTTTGGTCAATGGGGATGAATTTGGGGATAAAAATGCTCCAATTGGGTAGAAAAGTCAACGTCGGGCATCAATGAGGATGGATTCACTCCAGCCACACCGTGATTAAAATGCCCCAATTGGGTGGAAAAGTCAGTGTTGGGTGGAAAGGTCAATGTTCAACATCAAATGGGACAAATTTTGAGATAAAAACGCCCCCGTTGGACCAAACCCCAAGATTTTGGTCAATGGGGATGAATTTTGAGAAAAAAACGCTCCATTTGGGTAAAAAAGTCAACGTTGGATGGAAAAGTCAAGGTTGGATCTCAACAGGGATGAGTTTTGGGATAAAAGCGCTCCAATTGGACGGAAAATTCAACATTGGATGGAAAAGCCAATATTGGACCTCAATGGGGACAAATTTCGGGATAAAAACGCCCCCCTTGGACCAAACCCCAAGATTTTGGTCAATGGGGATGAATTTTGGGCTAAAAACGTCCCAACGTGGGTGAAAAAGTAAACGTGGACAAAAAATCAAGGTTGGAACTCTACAGGGATGAGTTTTGGGATAAAAACACTCCAATTGGACGGAAAAGTCAACTTTGGGTGGAAAACTTAATATTGGACTTCCATGGGGACAAATTTTAGAATAAAAACACCCCAACTGGGTAGAAAAGTCAACGTCTAACGTCAACGAGGATGGATTTGGAATAAAAATGCCCAGTTGGGTGGAAAAGCCAATGCTGGGCCTCAAGGGGGATGGATTTTTGATAAAAACACCCAGTTGGGTGGAAAAGTCAAGATTCAACATCAATGGGACAAATTTCGGGATAAAAACGCTCCCTTTGGACCAAACCCCAAGATTTTGGTCAATGGGGAAGAATTTTGGGGTAAAAACTCCCTAATTGTATGAAAAAGTCAATGTTGGACCTCAATGGGGATGAATTTGGGGTAAAAAGGCCCAGTTGGGTGGAAAAGCCAATGTTGGGTGGAAAAGTCAAGGTTCAACATCAATGGGACAAATTTTGGGATAAAAACGCCCCCGTTGGATCAAAACCCACGACTTTGTCATGAGAGGATGAATTTTGGGATAAAAAACGCTCCCATTTGGGTAGAAAGTCAGTTGGGCATATGAGGATGGATTTTGTGATAAAAATGCCAATTGGGTGGAAAAGTCAGTGTTTGGGGTGGAAAGGTCAATGGTTCAACATCATGGGACAAATTTTGAGAATAAAAACGACCGTTGGACCAAACCCAAGATTTTGTCAATGGGGATGAATTTTGAGATAAAAACGCTCCATTTGGGGTAAAAAGTCAACGTTGATGGCAAAGTCAGTGGATCTCAACCAGGATGAGTTTTTAAAGATAAAAACACTGCAATTGGACGGAAAAGTCAACTTTGGGTGGAAAAGCCTATATTGTACTTCCATAAGGACAAATTTTAGGATAAAAACACCCCAATTGGGTAGAAAAGTCAACGTCGGACATCACGAGGATGGATTTGGAATAAAAATGCCCAGTTGGGTGGAAAAGACAACGCTGGGCCTCAAGGGGGATGGATTTTTGGATAAAAACACCCAGTTGGGTGGAAAAGTCAAGATTCAACATCAATGGGACAAATTTCGGGATAAAAACGCTCCCTTTGGACCAAACCCCAAGATTTTGGTCAATGGGGAAGAAATTTGGGGTAAAAACTCCCTAATTGTATGGAAAAGTCAATGTTGGACCTCAATGGGGATGAATTTGGGGTAAAAAGCCCCAGTTGGGTGGAAAAGCCAATGTTGGGTGGAAAAGTCAAGGTTCAACATCAATGGGACAAATTTTGGGATAAAAACGCCCCCGTTGGATCAAAACCCACGACTTTGGTCAATGAAGATGAATTTTGGGATAAAAACGCTCCATTGGGGTAGAAAAGTCAAGGTTGGGCATCAATGACGATGGATTTGTGATAAAAATGCCCCAATTGGGTGGAAAAGTCAGTGTTGGGTGGAAAGGTCAATGTTCAACATCAATGGGACAAATTTTGAGATAAAAACGCCCCCGTTGGACCAAACCCCAAGATTTTGGTCAATGGGGATGATTTTTGAGATAAAAACGCTCCATTTGGGTAAAAAAGTCAACGTTGGATGGAAAAGTCAAGGTTGGATCTCAACAGGGATGAGTTTTGGGATAAAAAACGGCTCCAATTGGAGCGGAAAAGTCACGGTTTGGGTGAAAAGCCCAATATTGACTTCATGGGGACAAATTTTGGGATAAAAAGCCCCAATTGGGTAGAAAAGTCAACGTCGGACATCAATGAGGAGCTTTGGAATAAAATGCCAGTTTGGGTGGAAAAGCCAACGCGCTGGCTCAGGGGGACTGGATTTTTTGGATTAAAAACACCCAGTGGGTGGAAAAGTCCAAGATCAACATCAATGGGACAAATCTTCGGGATAAAAACGCTCCCTTTGGACGCAAACCCAAAGATTTTGGTCAATAGGGGAAGCAAATTTTGGGTAAAACTCCTAATTGTAAATGGAAGTCAATGTTGGACCTCAATGGGATGAATTTGGGGTAAAAAGGCCCAGTTGGGTGGAAAAGACAATGTTGGGTGGAAAAGTCAAGGTTCAACATCAATGGGACAAATTTTGGGATAAAAACGCCCCCGTTGCACCAAACCCCAAGATTTTGGTCAATGGGGATGAATTTTGGGATAAAAACGCTCCATTTGGGTGAAAAAGTAAACGTTGGATGTAAAAGTCAAAGTTGGAACTCAACAGGGATGAGTTTTTGCGATAAAAGCGCTCCAATTGGACGGAAAATTCAACATTGGGTGGAAAAGCCAATATTGGACTTCAATGGGGACAAATTTTGGGATAAAAACGCCCCCGTTGGACCAAACCCCAACATTTTGGTCAATGGGGAAGAATTTTGGGGTAAAAATGCTCTAATTGGGTAGAAAAGTCAAGGTTGGAAATCAACAAGGATGAATTTTCGGTAAAAAGGCCCAGTTGGGTGGGAAAGCCAATGTTGGGTGGAAAAGTCATAGTTCAATGTCAATGGGACAAATTTCGGGATAAAAACGCTCCCTTTGGACCAAACCCCAAGATTTTGGTCAATGGGGAAGAATTTTGGGGTAAAAACTCGCTAATTGTATGGAAAAGTCAATGTTGGACCTCAATGGGGATGAATTTGGGGTAAAAAGGCCCAGTTGGGTGGAAAAGCCAATGTTGGGTGGAAAAGTCAAGGTTCAACATCAATGGGACAAATTTTGGGATAAAAACGCCCCGTTGGATCAAAACCCACGACTTTGGTCAATGGGGATGAATTTTTCGGATAAAAACGCTGCATTGGTAGAAATTAAAACGTCAGGCTCAATTTTGAGGATGGATTTGTGATAAAAATGCCCCAATTGGGTGGAAAAGTAGGTGTTGGGGTGAAAATTAATGGTTCAACTCATGGGCAAATTTTGAAGATAAACGGCCCCGACCGTTGGACGCAAACCGTGCCCAAGATTTTGGTCAATGGGGATGAATTTTGGGATAAAAACGTCCCAATTGGGTGAAAAAGTAAACGTTGGATGGAAAAGTCAAGGTTGGATCTCAACAGGGATGAGTTTTGGGATAAAAACGCTCCAATTGGACAGAAAAATCAACTTTGGGTGGAAAAGCCAATATTGGACTTCAATGGGGACAAATTTTAGGATAAAAACGCCCCAATTGGGTAGAAAAGTCAACGTCTAACGTCAACGAGGATGGATTTGGAATAAAAATGCCCAGTTGGGTGGAAAAGCCAACGCTGGACCTCAAGGGGGATGGATTTTTGGATAAAAACACCCAGTTGGGTGGAAAAGTCAAGATTCAACATCAATGGGACAAATTTCGGGATAAAAACGCTCCCTTTGGACCAAACCCCAAGATTTTGGTCAATGGGGAAGAATTTTGGGGTAAAAACTGCCTAATTGTATGGGAAAGTCAATGTTGGACCTCAATGGGGATGAATTTGGGGTAAAAAGGCCCAGTTGGGTGGAAAATCCAATGTTGGGTGGAAAAGTCAAGGTTCAACATCAATGGGACAAATTTTGGGATAAAAACGCCCCCGTTGGATCAAAACCCACGACTTTCGCCAATGGGGATGAATTTTGGGATAAAAATGCTCCAATTGGGTAGAAAAGTCAACGTTAAGTTCATGAGGATGGATTTGTGATAAAAATGCCCCAATTGGGTGGAAAAGTCAGTGTTGGGTGGAAAGGTCAGTGTTCAACATCAATGGGACAAATTTTTGGATAAAAATGCCCCCGTTGGATCAAACCCCAAGATTTTGGTCAATGGGGATGAATTTTGGGATAAAAACGCTCCATTTCGGTGAAAAAGTCAACGCTGGATGGAAAAATCAAGGTTGGATCTCAACAGGGATGAGTTTTGGGATAAAAACGATCCAATTGGATGGAAAAGTCAATGTTGGGGGAAAAAGTCAATATTGGACCTTACGGGGACAAATTTTGGGATAAAAACGCCCCCGTTGGACTAAACCAGAAGAGTTTGGTCAATGGGGGTGAATTTTTGGTATGAAAACGTCCCAATTGGGTGAAAAAGTCAACGTTGGATAAAAAAGTCAAGGTTGGATCTCAACAGGGATGAGTTTTAAGATAAAAACGCTCCAATTGGACGGAAAAGTCAACGTTGGGTGGAAAAGCCAATATTGGACTTCAATGGGGACAAATTTTAGGATAAAAACGCCCCAATTGGGTAGAAAAGTCAACGTCGGACATCAACGAGGATGGATTTGGAATAAAAATGCCCAGTTGGTGGAAAAGCCAACGCTGGGCCTCAAGGGGGATGGATTTTTGGATAAAAACACCCAGTTGGGTGGAAAAGTCAAGATTCAACATCAATGGGACAAATTTCGGGATAAAAACGCTCCCTTTGGACCAAACCCCAAGATTTTGGTCAATGGGGAAGAATTTTTGGGGTAAAAACTCCCTAATTGTATGGAAAAGTCAATGTTGGACCTCAATGGGGATGAATTGGGGGTAAAAAGGCCCAGTTGGGTGGAAAAGACAATGTTGGGTGGAAAAGTCAAGGTTCAACATCAATGGGACAAATTTTGGGATAAAAACGCCCCCGTTGGATCAAAACCCACGACTTTGGTCAATGGGGATGAATTTTTCGGATACAAACGCTGCATTTGTGTAGAAAATTAAACGTCAGGCTTCAATGAGGATGGATTTGTGATAAAAATGCCCCAATTGGGTGGAAAAGTCAGTGTTGGGTGGAAAATTAAATGTTCAACATCAATGGGAAAAATTTTGAGATAAAAACGCCCCCGTTGGACCAAACCCCAAGATTTTGGTCAATGGGGATGAATTTTTGGGATAAAAACGTCCCAATTGGGTGAAAAAGTAAACGTTGGATGGAAAAGTCAAGGTTGGATCTCAACAGGGATGAGTTTTGGGATAAAAACACTCCAATTGGACAGAAAAGTCAACTTTGGGTGGAAAAGCGAATATTGGACTTCCATGGGGACAAATTTTAAGATAAAAACGCCCCAATTGGGTAGAAAAGTCAACGTCGGACATCAACGAGGATGGATTTGGAATAAAAATGCCCAGTTGGGTGGAAAAGCCAACGCTGGGCCTCAAGGGGGATGGATTTTGGATAAAAACACACAGTTGGGTGGAAAAGTCAAGATTCAACATCAATGGGACAAATTTCGGGATAAAAACGCTCCCTTTGGACCAAACCCCAAGATTTTGGTCAATGGGGAAGAATTTTGGGGTAAAAACTCCCTAATTGTATGGAAAAGTCAATGTTGGACCTCAATGGGGATGAATTTGGGGTAAAAAGGCCCAGTTGGGTGGAAAAGCCAATGTTGGGTGGAAAAGTCAAGGTTCAACATCAATGGGACAAATTTTGGGATAAAAACGCCCCCGTTGGATCAAAACCCACGACTTTGGTCAATGGGGATGAATTTTGGGATAAAAATGCTCCAATTGGGTAGAAAAGTCAACGTTGGGCATCAATGAGGATGGATTTGTGATAAAAATGCCCCAATTGGGTGGAAAAGTCAGTGTTGGGTGGAAAGGTCAATGTTCAACATCAATGGGACAAATTTTGAGATAAAAACGCCCCCGTTGGACCAAACCCCAAGATTTTGGTCAATGGGGATGAATTTTGGGATAAAAACGCTCCATTTGGGTGAAAAAGTCAACGCTGGATGGAAAAATCAAGGTTGGATCTCAACAGGGATGAGTTTTGGGATAAAAACGCTACAATTGGATGGAAAAGTCAACGTTGGGTGAAAAAGTCAATATTGGACCTCAACGGGGACAAATTTTGGGATAAAAACACCCCCGTTGGACCAAACCGGAAGAGTTTCGTCAATGGGGATGAATTTTTGGGATAAAAACGTCCCAATTGGGTGAAAAAGTCAACGCTGGATAAAAAAGTCAAGGTTGCAATTCAACAGGGATGAGTTTTGGGATAAAAACGCTCCAATTGGACGGAAAAGTCAACTTTGGGTGGAAAAGCCAATATTGGACTTCAATGGGGACAAATTTTAGGATAAAAACGCCCCAATTGGGTAGAAAAGTCAACGTCGGACATCAACGAGGATGGATTTGGAATAAAAATGCCCAGTTGGGTGGAAAAGCCAACGCTGGGCCTCAAGGGGGATGGATTTTTGGATAAAAACACCCAGTTGGGTGGAAAAGTCAAGATTCAACATCAATGGGACAAATTTCGGGATAAAAACGCTCCCTTTGGACCAAACCCCAAGATTTTGGTCAATGGGGAAGAATTTTGGGGTAAAAACTCCCTAATTGTATGGAAAAGTCAATGTTGGACCTCAATGGGGATGAATTTGGGGTAAAAAGGCCCAGTTGGGTGGAAAAGCCAATGTTGGGTGGAAAAGTCAAGGTTCAACATCAATGGGACAAATTTTGGGATAAAAACGCCCCCGTTGGATCAAAACCCACGACTTTGGTCAATGGGGATGAATTTTGGGATAAAAATGCTCCAATTGGGTAGAAAAGTCAACTTCGGGCATCAATGAGGATGGATTTGTGATAAAAATGCCCCAATTGGGTGGAAAAGTCAGTGTTGGGTGGAAAAGTCAATATTGGACCTCAATGGGGACAAATTTTGAGATAAAAACTCCCCCATACCACCAAAACCTAAGATTTTGGTCAATGGGGGTTAATCTTGGGATAAAAACACCCCAATTGGGTGAAAAAGTCAACGTTGGATGGAAAAGTCAAGGTTGGAACTCAACAGGGATGAGTTTTGGGATAAAACCGCTCCAATTGGACGGAAAATTCAACATGGGGTGGAAAAGCCAATATTGGACCTCAATGGGGACAAATTTTGGGATAAAAACGCCCTCGTTGGACCAAACCCCAACATTTTGGTCAATGGGGTTGAATTTTTGGGATGAAAACGTCCCAATTGGGTGAAAAAGTCAACGTTGGGTAGAAAAGTCAAGGTTGGAACTCAACAGGGATGAGTTTTGGGATAAAAACGCTCCAATTGGACAGAAAAGTCAACGTTGGGTGGAAAACTCAATATTGGACCTCAATGGGGACAAATTTTGGGATAAAAAAGTCCCCATCCCACCTAAACCCGAAGATTTTGGTCAATGGGTGTGAATTTTGCGACGAAAACGCCCCAATTGGGTGAAAAAGTCAACGTTGGATGGAAAAGTCAAGGTTGGAACTCAACAGAGATGAGTTTTGGGATAAAAACGCTCCAATTGGACGGAAAAGTAAACGTTGGGTGGAAAACTCAATATTGGACCTCAATGGGGACAAATTTTGGGATAAAAACGCCCCCGTTGGACCAAACCCCAACATTTTGGTCAATGGGGATGAATTTTGGGATAAAAACACCCCAAATGGATGGAAAAGTCAATGTTGGGAGAAAAAGTCAATGTTCAACGTCAATGGGTCAAATTTTGGGATAAAAACGCCCTCGTTGGTCCAAAACCGAACATTCTGGTCAATGGGGATGAATTTTTGGGATAAAAATGCTCCAATTGGACGGAAAAGTCAACATTGGGTGGAAAACTCAATATTGGACTTCAAGGGGGAACAATTTTGGGATAAAAACGCCCCCGTTGGACCAAACCCCAAGACTTTGGTCAATGGGGAAGAATTTTGGGGTAAAAATGCTCCAATTGGGTAGAAAAGTCAAGGTTGGAAATCAACAAGGATGACTTTTGGGTAAAAAGGCCCAGTTGGGTGGGAAAGCCAATATTGGGTGGAAAAGTAAATGTTCAATGTCAATGGGAAAAATTTCGGGATAAAAACGCCCCCGTTGGACCAAACCCCAAGATTTTGGTCAATGGGGATGAATTTTGGAATAAAAACGCTCCAGTTGGGTGAAAAAGTATACGCTGGATAAAAAAGTCAAGGTTGGATCTCAACAGGGATGAGTTTTGGGATAAAAACGCTCCAATTGGACAGAAAAGTAATCTTTGGGTGGAAAAGCCAATGTTGCATTTCAACAGGGACAAATTTTAGGATAAAAACGCCCCAATTGGGTAGAAAAGTCAACGTCGGACATCAACGAGGATGGATTTGGAATAAAAATGCCCAGTTGGGTGGAAAAGCCAACGCTGGGCCTCAAGGGGGATGGATTTTTGGATAAAAACACCCAGTTGGGTGGAAAAGTCAAGATTCAACATCAATGGGACAAATTTCGGGATAAAAACGCTCCCTTTGGACCAAACCCCAAGATTTTGGTCAATGGGGAAGAATTTTGGGGTAAAAACTCCCTAATTGTATGGAAAAGTCAATGTTGGACCTCAATGGGGATGAATTTGGGGTAAAAAGGCCCAGTTGGGTGGAAAAGCCAATGTTGGGTGGAAAAGTCAAGGTTCAACATCAATGGGACAAATTTTGGGATAAAAACGCCCCCGTTGGATCAAAACCCACGACTTTGGTCAATGGGGATGAATTTTGGGATAAAAACGCTCCATTTGGGTAGAAAAGTCAAACGTTGGGCATCAATGAGGATGGATTTGTGATAAAAATGCCCCAATTGGGTGGAAAAGTCAGTGTTGGGTGGAAAGGTCAATGTTCAACATCAATGGGAAAATTTTGAGATAAAAACGCCCCCGTTGGACCAAACCCCAAGATTTTGGTCAATGGGGATGAATTTTGAGATAAAAACGCTCCATTTGGGTAAAAAAGTCAACGTTGGATGGAAAAATCAAGGTTGGATCTCAACAGGGATGAGTTTTGGGATAAAAACGCTCCAATTGGACGGAAAAGTCAACGTTGGGTGGAAAAGCCAATATTGGACTTCAATGGGGACAAATTTTAGGATAAAAACGCCCCAATTGGGTAGAAAAGTCAACGTCGGACATCAACGAGGATGGATTTGGAATAAAAATGCCCAGTTGGGTGGAAAAGCCAACGCTGGGCCTCAAGGGGGATGGATTTTTGGATAAAAACACCCAGTTGGGTGGAAAAGTCAAGATTCAACATCAATGGGACAAATTTCGGGATAAAAACGCTCCCTTTGGACCAAACCCCAAGATTTTGGTCAATGGGGAAGAATTTTGGGGTAAAAACTCCCTAATTGTATGGAAAAGTCAATGTTGGACCTCAATGGGGATGAATTTGGGGGTAAAAAGGCCCAGTTGGGTGGAAAAGCCAATGTTGGGTGGAAAAGTCAAGGTTCAACATCAATGGGACAAATTTTGGGATAAAAACGCCCCCGTTTGATCAAAACCAAAGACTTTGGCCAATGTGGATGAATTTTGGGATAAAAATGCTCCAATTGGGTAGAAAAGTCAAGGTTAACTTTACAAGGATGGATTTGTGATAAAAATGCCCCAATTCGGGTGGAAAAGTCAGTGTTGGGTGGAAAGGTCAATGTTCAACATCAATGGGAGAAATTTTGAGATAAAAACGCCCCCGTTGGACCAAACCCCAAGATTTTGGTCAATGGGGATGAATTTTGGGATAAAAACGCTCCATTAGGGTGAAAAAGTCAACGTTGGATGGAAAAATCAAGGTTGGATCTCAACAGGGATGTGTTTTAAGATAGAAACGCTACAATTGGATTCAAAAGTCAGCGTTGGGTGAAAAAGTCAATATTGGACCTCAACGGGGACAAATTTTGGGATAAAAACGCCCCCGTTGGACCAAACCGGAAGAGTTTGGTCAATGGGGATGAATTTTTGGGATAAAAACGTCCCAATTGGGTGAAAAAATCAACGTTGGATAAAAAAGTCAAGGTTGGATCTCAACAGGGATGAGTTTTGGGATAAAAACGCTCCAATTGGACGGAAAAGTCAACTTTGGGTGGAAAAGCCTATATTGTACTTCCATAAGGACAAATTTTAGGATAAAAACACCCCAATTGGGTAGAAAGGTCAACGTCGGACATCAACGAGGATGGATTTGGAATAAAAATGCCCAGTTGGGTGGAAAAGACAACGCTGGGCCTCAAGGGGGATGGATTTTTGGATAAAAACACCCAGTTGGGTGGAAAAGTCAAGATTCAACATCAATGGGACAAATTTCGGGATAAAAACGCTCCCTTTGGACCAAACCCCAAGATTTTGGTCAATGGGGAAGAATTTTGGGGTAAAAACTCCCTAATTGTATGGAAAAGTCAATGTTGGACCTCAATGGGGATGAATTTGGGGTAAAAAGGCCCAGTTGGGTGGAAAAGCCAATGTTGGGTGGAAAAGTCAAGGTTCAACATCAATGGGACAAATTTTGGGATAAAAACGCCCCCGTTGGATCAAAACCCACGACTTTGGTCAATGGGATGAATTTTGGGATAAAAACGCTCCAATTGGGTAGAAAAGTCAACGTTAAGTTTATGAGGATGGATTTGTGATAAAAATTCCCCAATTGGGTGGAAAAGTCAGTGTTGGGTGGAAAGGTCAATGTTCAACATCAATGGGACAAATTTTGAGATAAAAACGCCCCCGTTGGACCAAACCCCAAGATTTTGGTCAATGGGGATGAATTTTGGGATAAAAACGCTCCATTGGACGGAAAAGTCAACGTTGGGGGGAAAGCCAATATTGGACTTCAATGGGGACAAATTTTAGGATAAAAACTTCCCAATTGGGTAGATAAGTCAACGTCGGACATCAACGAGGATGGATTTGGAATAAAAATGCCCAGTTGGGTGGAAAAGCAACGCTGGGCCTCAAGGGGGATGGATTTTTGGATAAAAACACCCAGTTGGGTGGAAAAGTCAAGATTCAACATCAATGGGACAAATTTCGGGATAAAAACGCTCCCTTTGGACCAAACCCCAAGATTTTGGTCAATGGGGAAGAATTTTGGGTAAAAACTCCCTAATTGTATGGAAAAGTCAATGTTGGACCTCAATGGGGATGAATTTGGGGTAAAAAGGCCCAGTTGGGTGGAAAAGCCAATGTTGGGTGGAAAAGTCAAGGTTCAACATCAATGGGACAAATTTTGGGATAAAAACGCCCCCGTTGGATCAAAACCCACGACTTTGGCCAATGGGGATGAATTTGGGGATAAAAATGCTCCAATTGGGTAGAAAAGTCAAAGTTGGGCATCAATGAGGATGGATTGTGATAAAAATGCCCCAATTGGGTGGAAAAGTCATTGTTGGGTGGAAAAGTCAATGTTCAATATCAATGGGACAAATTTTGAGATAAAAACGCCCCCGTTGGACCAAACCCCAAGATTTTGGTCAATGGGGATGAATTTTGGGATAAAAACGCTCCATTTGGGTGAAAAAGTAAACGTTGGATGTAAAAGTCAAAGTTGGAACTCAACAGTGATGAGTTTTGCGATAAAAGCGCTCCAATTGGACGGAAAATTCAACATTGGGTGGAAAAGCCAATATTGGACTTCAATGGGGACAAATTTTGGGATAAAAACGCCCCCGTTGGACCAAACCCCAACATTTTGGTCAATGGAGAAGAATTTTGGGGTAAAAATGCTCCAATTGGGTAGAAAAGTCAAGGTTGGAAATCCACAAGGCATGAATTTTGGTAAAAAGGCCCAGTTGGTGGGAAGGACAATGTTGGTGAAAAGTCATAGTTCAATGTCGAATGGACAAATTTCGGGATAAAAACGCTCCCTTTGGACCAAACCCCAAGATTTTGGTCAATGGGGAAAAATTTTGGGGTAAAAACTCCCTAATTGTATGGAAAAGTCAATGTTGACCTCAATGGGGATGAATTTGGGGTAAAAAGGCCCAGTTGGGTGGAAAAGCCAATGTTGGGTGGAAAAGTCAAGGTTCAACATCAATGGGACAAATTTTGGGATAAAAACGCCCCCGTTGGATCAAACCCACGACTTTGGTCAATGAAGATGAATTTTTGGGATAAAAATGCTCCAATTGGGTAGAAAATTAAACGTCGGGCTTCAATGAAGATGGATTTGTGATAAAAATGCCCCAATTGGGTGGAAAAGTCAGTGTTGGGTGGAAAATTCAATGTTCAACATCAATGGGAAAAATTTTGAGATAAAAACGCCCCCGTTGGACCAAACCCCAAGATTTTGGTCAATGGGGATGAATTTTGGGATAAAAACGTCCCAATTGGGTGAAAAAGTCAACGTTGGATGGAATAGTCAAGGTTGGATCTCAACAGGGATGAGTTTTGGGATAAAAACGCTCCAATTGGACAGAAAAGTCAACTTTGGGTGGA
>JAVTVJ010007749.1:0-13869 GCA_034509425.1 Eopsaltria australis
ATGTACCTCAGAGGTGTTCTCGGCCTTGGTTCCCAGGAAGAACTGAGATCGGACAGGGCCTTGCAACCCCCTGGGGCTTGGAGCTCTGGAATTTGTTTTGTCTTTCTGCTTAGGGAAAGGCTATGGAAAGGTACTGGAAAAACTAGCTATTAATATAGTAGGCTACAGAGCCACAAAAATATGGGCAGAGAGTACAGAGAACATATAAAGAAAAAAGGCAGAAACCAAACGGCATCACCGGGAGCACAGTGCCTTAGGGACCGGGACAAAAAAGTGTCCCTTTTCTCTGAGACAAAGAGAACTCTGCCCCCCAGTTTCTGATGTCCAGTTTTTTGGAGGAGGGTTTTGGCGCTGCAAAGGCAGCCAGGGTCCTTGTTGGTGGCAGCTTGGGTCTGCGAGGAATCGCTTAATCCATGCGGGAAATTTCAGCATGCGGCTGTCAATCCGCAGATATGTGGCCTACGATGGCCAAACAATGGCGGCATTTCCATGTGAAAGAAACTCAGTCGCCACAGATGCTGATGCGTTTTTAGAGGCATTTTAGCCCTACAATTGGCAGCCAGAGTTTCTAGCTGATAGGCAGCTTGGGTCTGGAAGGATCTTGATCCATGCGGCATTTCAGGTGGCGTCCGGTGTTGCCTTTTCCCCCAGCCTGGAAAAGAAACTCGAGATCATTTTAGCAAGGAGGTAATATAAAAGGGGATCTTTATTTTGAAGGTCTTCGGAGCAGTTATGGAAAGGTGTCCATAAAAGCCCAGCCCCTCCAGGGGTGAGTACATATTTATAGCTTTTAGGAAATTAGCATAATTAAGAGCACCAAAAAGGAGAAAAAGTGGCGATTCAATTCCCCCTCAGGTCCAGCCCCTTCCCTGGAGCCCCCCTCTCAGCACTGGCTGCACTCTGCTGATGAAAATGTACCTCAGAGTTGTTCTCGGCCGTGGTTCCCAGGAAGAACTGAGATAGGACCGGGCCTTGAACGCCTGGGGCCTTGAGCTCTGGCATTTGTTTTGTCTTCTGCTTAGGGAATAGCTATGGAAAGGTACTGGAGAAAACTGCTATTTAATATAGTAGGCTACAGAGCACAAAAATAATGTTGTCAGAGAGTACGAGAACATTATAAAAGAAAAAAGGCAGACCAACAACGGCATCACCGGAGCACAGTGGCTTAGGCGCGGGACACAAAAGTGTCCTTTTTCTGAGAAAGAGAACTCTGCCCCCCACTTTCTTAATGTCAGTTTGGAGGAGGGTTTTGGCCCTGCAGGGGCAGCCAGGGTCCTTCTCGGTGGTAGCTTGGGTCTGCGAGGAATCTTAATCCATGCGGAATTTCAGCATGCGGCTGTCCAACTCCCAGATAAGTCGCCTTCGATTCAAACAATAGGGCATTTCCATGTGAAAGAAAACTCAGCCCCCCCCAGATCCATGATGCCAGTTTTTAGGAGGCATTTAGCCCTACAATTGCAGCCAGAGTTCTAGTTGATGGCAGCTTGGGTCCTGGAAGGATCTTGATCATGTCGGCATTTCAGCGTGGCGTCGGTGTTGTCTTTTCCCACAGCCTGGAAAAGAAACTCGAGATCATTTTAGCAAGGAGGTAATATAAAAGGGGATCTTTATTTTGAAGGTCTTCAGGAGCAGTTATGGAAAGGTGTCATAAAAGCCCAGCCCCTCCAGGGGTGAGTACATATTTATAGCTTTTAGGAAATTAGCATAATTAAGAGCACCAATAAGGAGAACAAGTGGCGATTCAATTCCCCTCAGGTCCAGCCCCTTCCCTGGAGCCCCCCTCTCAGCACTGGCTGCACTCTGCTTATGAAAATGTACCTCAGAGTTGTTCTCGGCCTTGGTTCCCAGGAAGAACTGAGATAGGACAGGGCCTTGCAACCCCCTGGGGCTTGGAGCTCTGGAATTGTTTTGTCTTTCTGCTTAGGGAAAGGCTATGGAAAGGTACTGGAAAAACTAGCTATTAATATAGTAGGCTACAGAGCCACAAAAATATGGGCAGAGAGTACAGAGAACATATAAAAAGAAAAAAGGCAGAAACCAACGCATCACCGGAGCAGAGTGCCTTAGGGCGGGACACAAAAAGTGTCCCTTTTCTCTGAGAAAGAGATGTCTGCCCCCCAGTTTCTTGATGTCAGTTTGGAGGAGGGTTTTGGCCCTTCAAGGGCAGCCAGGGTCCTTGTCGGTGGCAGCTTGTGTCTGCGAGGAATCTTAATTCATGCGGAATTACAGCATGCGGCTGTCAACTCCCAGATATGTGGCCTTCGATGCAAACAATGGCGCATTTCCATGTGAAAGAAAACTCAGTCCCCCAGATGCATGATGCCAGTTTTTAGGAGGCATTTAGCCCTACAATTGCAGCCAGAGTTCTACCTGATGGCAGCTTGGGTCTGGGAAGGATCTTGATCCATGCGGCATTTCAGGTGGCGTCCGGTGTTGACTTTTCCCCCAGCCTGGAAAAGAAACTCGAGATCATTTTAGCAAGGAGGTAATATAAAAGGGGATCTTTATTTTGAAAGTCTTCAGGAGCAGTTATGGAAAGGTGTCCATAAAAGCCCAGCCCCTCCAGGGGTGAGTACATATTTATAGCTTTTAGGAAATTAGCATAATTGATTAAGAGCACCAATAAGGAGAACAAGTGGCGATTCAATTCCCCCTCAGGTCCAGCCCCGTCCCTGGAGCCCCCCTCTCAGCACTGGCTGCACTCTGCTTATGAAAATGTACCTCAGAGTTGTTCTCGCCCTTGGTTCCCAGGAAGAACTGAGATAGGACAGGGCCTTGCAACCCCCTGGGGCTTGGAGCTCTGGAATTTGTTTTGTCTTTCTGCTTAGGGAAAGGCTATGGAAAGGTACTTGAAAAACTAGCTATTAATATAGTAGGCTACAGAGCCAGAAAAATATGTGCAGAGAGTACAGAGAACATATAAAAGAAAAAAGGCAGAAACCAAACGGCATCACCGGGAGCACAGTGCCTTAGGGCCGGGACACAAAAAAGTGTCCCTTTTCTCTGAGAAAGAGACCTGCCCCCCAGTTTCTTGATGTCAGTTGGAGCAGGGTTTTGGCCCTGCAAAGGCAGCCAGGGTCCTTGTTGGTGGCGCTTGGGTCTGCGAGGAAATGCTTAATCGCATGCGGATATTTCAGGCATGCGGCTGTCAACTCCCAGATATGTGCCTTCGATGCAAACAATGGCGGCATTTCCATGTGAAAGAAAACTCAGTCGCCCCATGATGCATGATGCCAGTTTTTTAGGAGGCATTTAGCCCTACAATTGCAGCCATGAGTTCTAGCTGATGGCAGCTTGGGTCTGGGAAGGATCTTGATCCATGCGGCATTTCAGGTGGCGTCGCGGTGTTGCCTTTTCCCCCAGCCTGGAAAAGAAACTCGAGATCATTTTAGCAAGGAGGTAATATAAAAGGGGATCTTTATTTTTGAAGGTCTTCAGGAGCAGTTATGGAAAGGTGTCCATAAAAGCCCAGCCCCTCCAGGGGTGAGTACATATTTATAGCTTTTAGGAAATTAGCATAATTGATTAAGAGCACCAATAAGGAGAACAAGTGGCGATTCAATTCCCCCTCAGGTCCAGCCCCTTCCCTGGAGCCGCCCTCTCAGCACTGGCTGCACTCTGCTTATGAAAATGTACCTCAGAGTTGTTCTCGGCCTTGGTTCCCAGGAAGAACTGCGATAGGACAGGGCCTTGCAACCCCCTGGGGCTTGGAGCTCTGGAATTTGTTTGGTCTTTCTGCTTAGGGAAAGGCTATGGAAAGGTACTGGAAAAACTAGCTATTAATATAGTAGGCTACAGAGCCACAAAAATATGTGCAGAGAGTACAGAGAACATATAAAAGAAAAAAGGCAGAAACCAAACGGCATCTCCCGGGAGCAACAGTTGCCTAAGGGTGCCGGGACACCACAAAAAGTGTCCTTTTTCTGAGAAAGAGAGCTCTGCCCCCCAGTTTCTTGATGTCACTTTGGAGGAGGGTTTTGGCCCTGCAAGGGCCGCCAGGGTCCTTGTTGGTGGCAGCCTTGGTCTGCGAGGAATCTTAATCCATGCGGAATTTCAGCATGCGGCTGTAAACTCCCAGATATGTGGCCTTCGATTCAAACAATGGCGCTTTTCCATGTGAAAGAAAACTCAGTCCCCCAGATGCATGATGCCAGTTTTTAGGAGGCATTTAGCCCTACAATTGCAGGCAGAGTTCTAGCTGATGGCAGCTTGGGTCTGGGAAGGATCTTGATCCATGCGGCATTTCAGGTGGCGTCCGGTGTTGCCTTTTCCCCCAGCCTGGAAAAGAAACTCGAGATCATTTTAGCAAGGAGGTAATATAAAAGGGGATCTTTATTTTGAAGGTCTTCAGGAGCAGTTATGGAAAGGTGTCCATAAAAGCCCAGCCCCTCCAGGGGTCAGTACATATTTATAGCATTTAGGAAATTAGCATAATAAGAGCACCATCATAAAGGAGAACAAGTGGCAGATTCAATTCCCCTCTAGGTCCAGCGCCTTCCCTTGGAGCCCCCCTCTCAGCACTGGCTGCACTCTGCTTATGAAAATGTCCTTCAGAGTTGTTTTTCTCAGGCTTGGTTCCAGGAAGAACTGGATAGGAAGGCCTTGCAACCCTGGGGCTTTGGAGCTCTGGAATTTGTTTTGTCTTTCTGCTTAGGGAAAGGCTATGGAAGGTCTGGAAAAAACTAGTATTAATATAGTAGGCTACAGAGCCACAAAAATATGGGGCAGCAGAGTACAGAGAACATATAAAAGAAAAAAGGCAGAAAACAAACGGCATCATTCCCCCATTTTTTAGAGACTAACAAGACTCTGTCTTGTCTAGTCTCTACTCTGCATTCAACCATACCTCTGGTTTATACAACTGGCTATCCCACTAGTTGTTACACAGATGCTAATTATAACTACAGTTACTATGAACATTTCTTTTATCTAGGTGCAGTTTGGTAACCATGAAGTGAGTGTACTGAAGATATTCAAGGGTTCAGTAAGCTCTTTTGAGAGTTACTTGGTGTAGAATTTGAGTTTGCTTTCAAATTTCAACCAAATTTCTAAAAAAATTTTTCATTCAGATTTGCATAAGAACAACAACTAGTGTTAATGATTTTGTGGCTAGTAGGGAATTAAGAGCTATTTTGTTTTGTCAACAGCCTTTAATATGATTAAACATGACATTTGGAATCACAGCTCCATGGGCACAGGCCCAATCTTTATCTTGGGGCAAAACTTACCAGGCCAGATTCTCAACTTTGACAAGTTGTCTTTATGAAGAGCTTTTGGATACATTTTGACTAGAGTTACATGCAAATTTTAGGACCAAATTTGAATCACGGTTACCAACTGTACAGATAAGAGGTACAAAAGAACAGTTTAAATCATATCATCTCAATTTGTATCAGTCTCTGTTTTCTGGCTGTCTATGGAGCAGACGTCTTCTTAACTCTGGAGCAGTGAATTCAAGGCTCTCTGCCAGCAGCTTTGGATTTGATGAGGGTAGTCAGGACTTGGAATGACTCTTTTGACTTAGCTCGTAAGATTACTGTCCCTTCATTCAACATAGACTCAGTCTCTAGGCTTGAATAGTTGCTAGTCTTCATTCCTTCTAGATGACTTTTCTCAGTTCTAGATCTTTCATTGATATAATCAGTTCAGCTTTTTGTGATGGTACATTTGATGGTAACACTTTTCTCATGGTTACCTGGTTCGTGGTTGTTACTGCATAACCTGTATTTTGTTTGCCATCTCGCATGAAGCTGCTCTCATCTGCATACAGCTCCCAGGCTGGCACATCTTTCAGGTCTGCTCTGCTGGAATAGGCTTCTTCCATGGTCTGCAAACAGTCAGACTTAAATACATTATCAGTTAGTGCTGGGAAAAGACATACTAGGATTGACAGCAAACGTTTTCAGAATAACATTATCCAGTTTCAGTAGCATGGCATAGGGTCCATGTCTTCTATCAAGATCCTTCCCAGACCCAAGCTGCCATCAGCTAGAACTCTGGCTGCAATTGTAGGGCTAAATGCCTCCTAAAAACTGGCATCATGCATCTGGGGGACTGAGTTTTCTTTCACATGGAAATGCGCCATTGTTTGCATCGAAGGCCACATATCTGGGAGTTGACAGCCGCATGCTGAAATTCCGCATGGATTAAGATTCCTCGCAGACCCAAGCTGCCACCAACAAGGACCCTGGCTGCCTTTGCAGGGCCAAAACCCTCCTCCAAACTGACATCAAGAAACTGGGGGGCAGAGTTCTCTTTCTCAGAGAAAAGGGACACTTTTTGTGTCCCGGCCCTAAGGCACTGTGCTCCCGGTGATGCCGTTTGGTTTCTGCCTTTTTTCTTTTATATGTTCTCTGTACTCTCTGCACATATTTTTGTGGCTCTGTAGCCTACTATATTAATAGCTAGTTTTTCCAGTACCTTTCCATAGCCTTTCCCTAAGCAGAAAGACAAAACAAATTCCAGAGCTCCAAGCCCCAGGGGGTTGCAAGGCCCTGTCCTATCTCAGTTCTTCCTGGGAACCAAGGCCGAGAACAACTCTGAGGTACATTTTCATAAGCAGAGTGCAGCCAGTGCTGAGAGGGGGGCTCCAGGGAAGGGGCTGGACCTGAGGGGGAATTGAATCGCCAGCTTGTTCTCCTTATTGGTGCTCTTAATCAATTATGCTAATTTCCTAAAAGCTATAAATATGTACTCACCCCTGGAGGGGCTGGGCTTTTATGGACACCTTTCCATAACTGCTCCTGAAGACCTTCAAAAATAAAGATCCCCTTTTATATTACCTCCTTGCTAAAATGATCTCGAGTTTCTTTTCCAGGCTGGGGGAAAAGGCAACAGTTATTTGGCACACCCAGAAGGGACACGAGAACCTGGTACCCTTCCTCTGGACCGAAAACATCCTGCAAGGAATTCCTTTCTGACAGCAATCTAAAGAATTCCCTGCCACGGGCCTGAGGTCGAGACACCATGGTTCCAAGATCCCACAGGAGGTAGTATAAAGGTGGTTCTTTTCGTTGTGTAGTGTGTAGTTTGTATGTGTGTGTATTGTTTATGTATTGTGTATCTGTTTAAAGTCAGTAATTGTTAGCGATCCCAGGACAACCTGGCGTGGTGGTGAGAAAATTTGCTTTTGAAATCATTTCTCCAAGTTTTTCCTGTTGCCGATTTTCCAACCTGCCCCAGAGATCGGCTGGTGGGGAGGAGGCGGGTGTGTGATCTCGGCTGAGATTGTTCACTGGTAGAGAAAAGCAAATCACAGTGCGAAAGTTTATTTCATGTTTAGCACATGCGAGTTTTGAATTGAAAGCTGGCCTGGAGACATCTGGGCATGGAGCGGCCGGGGGAGGCCTGGTCTGCTTCTTGGTAGGAGGTGGGGGATGGGCCCCGCTTCCTACAGGTTTGTGGAGCGGCTGGGTGTCCAGCCTGCTCCTTGGTGGGAGGCTGGGGAGAGATTCCCACTTCCTACAGGTTTGTGGAGCGGCTGGGTGCCCAGCCTGCTCCTTGGTGGGAAGCTGGGGAGAGATTCCCAATTCCTACAGGTTTGTGGAGCGGCTGGGTGCCCAGCCTGCTCCTTGGTGGGAAGCTGGCGAGTGAGAAATCCTCGCTTCCTACAGGTCTGTGGAGAGGCTGGGTGTCCAGCCTGCTCCTTAGTGGGAGGCGAGGGAGAGATCCTCGCTTCCAGCAAGTTTTGTGGAACGGCCGAGAAAGCTCGGTTCGCACCATTGTAAGGGAAGGGGGAGAAGCCCCCACTTTCTATGTTCCATCTGTAAAAAGTTTTTCCAAGATTTTAAGGCAAGGGCGACTCCCGGACTTCCGGGACGGCTCCGCGAGCAGGGCGGTCACTCCCCCGTGACAGAAGCGGAGCACCAGCCGCTCTGAGAGGGGCGGAGGTGATTCCTGCCATTGCCCTGGTCACGGCCGGGGGATGCGCGGGGAGCGGTCCCAGGAAGCGAACCGGCACCGGGGCTGCCGCTGCGCTGCTTCGGCCCTGCTCTGGCGGAGGCGGGGCCGCCGCTGCGCGGCCACGGCCCGGCTCACTCGCTGCTCCTGGGCCCCGCCCGCACCGGCCCAGAGCGGGCCGGGAGTGTGAGATCTAAGAGCCAGGAACGGCCCTATCGCACTTTCCACAGTAACGAGCTTGTTTTAAGGACACCGAGAGCCGCTGTGAGCAGCTAAGCACGGGCGACGTTGGGCGAGCCGGGGGTGCCCCTGGGCGGGGTGCCCGCTATGCCGCGCCCGTCCGCGCGGTCCGTGCGAGGGGCAGCGAGCGCTCTTTGTCTGCTCTGGTAAGCACTCAAAGGGAAACGACGGCGAGCCCAAAGAACAAGAAGCCGTTTTTAGGCCCTTGAAACCATGCTATAAAGTAAGCAGAGTCCTGTGTTAACAAATATCTTAGAATGGTTTACTGAGTTTAAAAAAATTTGTAAAAGACCTTTCTGCTGTATCCTTGTGAAGGTAAAAAGAACTCAAGGACTCTTTACTATTATGTAAATAGATTCACTGAAAACTGGAAGAACTAGGGCCAGTCAGCAACTGAAAATTGGCTTGCATCCAACCAGCAGCCCAAGAATTGAACATTCCAACAGTTGCATGCAACCCACTGTAAGTTTGTCTGTGAACATAGAAGACATGGACCCTATGCCATGCTACTGAAACTGGATAATGTTATTCTGAAAACGTTTGCTGTCAATCCTAGTATGTCTGGTCCCAGCACTAACTGATAATGTATTTAAGTCTGACTCTTTGCAGACCATGGAAGAAGCCTATTCCAGCAGAGCAGACCTGAAAGATGTGCCAGCCTGGGAGCTGTATGCAGATGAGAGCAGCTTCATGCGAGATGGCAAACAAAAGACAGTTTATGCAGTAACAACCACGAACCAGGTAACCATGAGAAAAGTGTTACAATCAAATGTACCATCACAAAAAGCTGAACTGATTATATCAATGAAAGATCTGACTGAGGCAAAGTCATCTAGAAGGAAGGAAGCCTAGCAACTATTCAAGCCTAGAGACTGAGTCTATGTTGAATGAAGGGACAGTAATCTTACGAGCTAAGTAAAAAGAGTCATTCCAAGTCCTGACTACCCTCACCAAATCCAAAGCTGATGGCAGAGAGCCTTGAATTCACTGCTCCAGAGTTAAGAAGACGTCTGCTCCATAGACAGCCAGAAAACAGAGACTGATACAAATTGAGATGATATGATTTAAACTGTTCTTTTGTACCTCTTATCTGTACAGTTGGTAACCGTGATTCAAATTTGGTCCTAAAATTTGCATGTAACTCTAGTCCAAAATGTATCCAAAAGCTCTTCATAAGGACAACTTGTCAAAGTTGAGAATCTGGCATGGTAAGTTTTGCCCAAAGATAAAGATTGGGCCTGTGCCCATGGAGCTGTGATTCCAAATGTAATGTTTAATCATATTAAAGGCTGTTGACAAAACTAAATAGCTCTTAATTTCCTACTAGCCACAAAATCATTAACACTAGTTGTTGTTCTTATGCAAATCTGAATGAAAAATTTTTTTAGAAATTTGGTTGAAATTTGAAAGCAAACTCAAATCCTACACCAAGTAACTCTCAAAAGAGCTTACTGAACCTTGAATATCTTCAGTACACTCACTTCATGGTTACCAAACTGAACCTAGATAAAAGAAATGTTCATAGTAACTGTAGTTATAATTAGCATCTGTGTAACAACTAGTTGGATAGCCAGTTGTATAAAACAGAGGTATGGTTGAATGCAGAGTAGAGACTAGACAAGACAGAGTCTTGTTAGTCTCTAAAAAAGGGGGGAATGATGCCGTTTGGTTTCTGCCTTTTTTCTTTTATATGTTCTCTGTACTCTCTGCCCATATTTTTGTGGCTCTGTAGCCTACTATATTAATAGCTAG
Source organism: Eopsaltria australis (assembly GCA_034509425.1). Classification (NCBI taxonomy): domain Eukaryota; kingdom Metazoa; phylum Chordata; class Aves; order Passeriformes; family Petroicidae; genus Eopsaltria; species Eopsaltria australis. The sequence goes on from JAVTVJ010007749.1 coordinate 9,892, forward strand.
TTTTTCCAGTAACTTTCCATAGCCTTTCCCTAAGCAGAAAGACAAAACAAATTCCAGAGCTCCAAGCCCCAGGGGGTTGCAAGGCCCTGTCCTATTGCAGTTCTTCCTGGGAACCAAGGCTGAGAACAACTCTGAGGTACATTTTCATAAGCAGAGTGCAGCCAGTGCTGAGAGGGGGGCTCCAGGGAAGGGGCTGGACCTGAGGGGGAATTGAATCGCCACTTGTTCTCCTTATTGGTGCTCTTAATTATGCTATTTTCCTAAAAGCTATAAATATGTACTCCCCCCTGGAGGGGCTGGGCTTTTATGGACACCTTTCCATAACTGCTCCTGAAGACCTTCAAAATAAAGATCCCCTTTTATATTACCTCCTTGCTAAAATGATCTCGAGTTTCTTTTCCAGGCTGGGGGAAAAGGCAACAGTTATTTGGCACACCCAGAAGGGACACGAGAACCTGGTACCCTTCCTCTGGACCGAAAACATCCTGCAAGGAATTCTTTTCTGACAGCAATCTAAAGAATTCCCTGCCACGGGCCTGAGGTCGAGACACCATGGTTCCAAGATCCCACAGGAGGTAGTATAAAGGTGGTTCTTTTTGTTGTGTAGTGTGTAGTTTGTATGTGTGTGTATTGTTTATGTTTGTGTATCCTGTTTGTAGTTTTGTACGATCGCAGGACAACCTGGCGTGGTGTGAGAATAATTTGCTTGAATATATTTTCAAGTTTTTCCTGTTGCCACCGGATTTTCCAACCTGCCCCAGGAGATTCGCTGTGGGGAGGAGGCGGGTGTGTGATTCGGCTGAAGATTGTTCCTGGTAGAGAAAAAGCCAAATCACAGTGCGAAAGTTTATTTCATGTTTAGGCAATGCGAGTTTTTGAATTGAAAGCTGGCCTGGAGACATCTGGGCATGGAGCGGCCGGGGGAGGCCTGGTCTGCTTCTTGGTAGGAGGTGGGGGATGGGCCCCGCTTCCTACAGAGGTTTGTGGAGCGCTGGGGTGTCCAGCCTGCTCCTTGGTGGGAGGCTGGGGAGAGATTCCCACTTCCTACAGGTTTGTGGAGCGGCTGGGTGTCCAGCCTGCTCCTTGGTGGGAGGCTGGGGAGAGATTCCCACTTCCCACAGGTTTGTGGAGCGGCTGGGTGCCCAGCCTGCTCCTTGGTGGGAAGCTGGGGAGAGATTCCCACTTCCTACAGGTTTGTGGAGCGGCTGGGTGCCAGCCTGCTCCTTGGTGGGAGGCGAGTGAGAAATCCTCGCTTCCTACAGGTCTGTGGAGAGGCTGGGTGTCCAGCCTGCTCCTTAGTGGGAGGCGAGGGAGAGATCCTCGCTTCCAGCAAGTTTTGTGGAACGGCCGAGAAAGCTCGGTTCGCACCATTGTAAGGGAAGGGGGAGAAGCCCCCACTTTCTATGTTCCATCTGTAAAAAGTTTTTCCAAGATTTTAAGGCAAGGGCGACTCCCGGACTTCCGGGACGGCTCCGCGAGCAGGGCGGTCACTCCCCCGTGACAGAAGCGGGCACCAGCCGCTCTGAGAGGGGCGGAGGTGATTCCTGCCATTGCCCTGGTCACGGCCGGGGGATGCGCGGGGGAGCGGTCCCAGGAAGCGAACCGGGACCGGGGCTGCCGCTGCGCTGCTTCGGCCCTGCTCTGGCGGAGGCGGGGCGGCCGCTGCGCGGCCACGGCCCGGCTCACTCGCTGCTCCTGGGCCCCGCCCGCACCGGCCCAGAGCGGGCCGGGAGTGTGAGATCTAAGAGCAGGAACGGCCCTATCGCACTTTCCACAGTAACGAGCTTGTTTTAAGGACACCCGAGAGCCGCTGCGAGCAGCAGCACGGGCCGAGGCGGGCGAGCCGGGGGTGCCGCCTGGGCGGGGGTGCCCGCATGCCGCGCCGTCGGCGTGCGAGGCAGCGAGCGTCTTTGTCTGCTCTGGTAAGCACTCAAAAGGGAAACACCGAGCCCAAAGAACAAGAAAGCCGTTTTTTTAGGCTCCGCTTAAAACCATGCTATAAGTGAGCAGAGTCCTGTGTTAACAAATATCTTAGAAATGGTTTACACTGAGTAAATTGTAAAAGACCTTCTCCTGTATGCCCTGTGAGTAAAAAAGACCAAGGACTGCTTTACTAATTATGTAAAATAATCCTGAAACTGGAGAACTAGTGGCAGTCAGCAACTGAAAATTGCTGCATCCAACCAGGCAGCCAAGATTGGATACATCCAACGTTGCATGCAACCCACTTGTACAGTTTGTTCTGGTGACATAGAAGACATGGACCCTATGCCATGCTACTGAAAGCTGGAATATATGTTATTCTGAAAACGTTTTGCTGTCAATCCTAGTATGTCTGGTCCCAGCACTAACTGATAAGGTATTTAAGTCTGACTGTTTGCAGACCATTCCAGCAGAGCAGACCTGAAAGATGTGCCAGCCTGGGAGCTGTATGCAGATGAGAGCAGCTTCATGCGAGATGGCAAACAAAAGACAGGTTATGCAGTAACAACCACGAACCAGGTAACCATGAGAAAAGTGTTACCATCAAATGTACCATCACAAAAAGCTGAACTGATTATATCAATGAAAGATCTAGAACTGAGCAAAGTCATCTAGAAGGAAGGAAGACTAGCAACTATTCAAGCCTAGAGACTGAGTCTATGTTGAATGAAGGGACAGTAATCTTACGAGCTAAGTAAAAAGAGTCATTCCAAGTCCTGACTACCCTCACCAAATCCAAAGCTGCTGGCAGAGAGCCTTGAATTCACTGCTCCAGAGTTAAGAAGACGTCTGCTCCATAGACAGCCAGAAAACAGAGACTGATACAAATTGAGATGATATGATTTAAACTGTTCTTTTGTACCTCTTATCTGTACAGTTGGTAACCGTGATTCAAATTTGGTCCTAAAATTTGCATGTAACTCTAGTCCAAAATGTATCCAAAAGCTCTTCATAAGGACAACTTGTCAAAGTTGAGAATCTGGCCTGGTAAGTTTTGCCCCAAGATAAAGATTGGGCCTGTGCCCATGGAGCTGTGATTCCAAATGTAATGTTTAATCATATTAAAGGCTGTTGACAAAACAAAATAGCTCTTAATTTCCTACTAGCCACAAAATCATTAACACTAGTTGTTGTTCTTATGCAAATCTGAATGAAAAATTTTTTTAGAAATTTGGTTGAAATTTGAAAGCAAACTCAAATTCTACACCAAGTAACTCTCAAAAGAGCTTACTGAACCTTGAATATCTTCAGTACACTCACTTCATGGTTACCAAACTGAACCTAGATAAAAGAAATGTTCATAGTAACTGTAGTTATAATTAGCATCTGTGTAACAACTAGTGGGATAGCCAGTTGTATAAACCAGAGGTATGGTTGAATGCAGAGTAGAGACTAGACAAGACAGAGTCTTGTTAGTCTCTAAAAAAGGGGGGAATGATGCCGTTTGGTTTCTGCCTTTTTTCTTTTATATGTTCTCTGTACTCTCTGCCCATATTTTTGTGGCTCTGTAGCCTACTATATTAATAGCTAGTTTTTCCAGTACCTTTCCATAGCCTTTCCCTAAGCAGAAAGACAAAACAAATTCCAGAGCTCCAAGCCCCAGGGGGTTGCAAGGCCCTGTCCTATCTCAGTTCTTCCTGGGAACCAAGGCCGAGAACAACTCTGAGGTACATTTTCATAAGCAGAGTGCAGCCAGTGCTGAGAGGGGGGGCTCCAGGGAAGGGGCTGGACCTGAGGGGGAATTGAATCGCCACTTGTTCTCCTTATTGGTGCTCTTAATCAATTATGCTAATTTCCTAAAAGCTATAAATATGTACTCACCCCTGGAGGGGCTGGGCTTTTATGGACACCTTTCCATAACTGCTCCTGAAGACCTTCAAAATAAAGATCCCTTTTAATATTACCTCCTTGCTAAAATGATCTCGAGTTTCTTTTCCAGGCTGGGGGAAAAGGCAACAGTTATTTGGCACACCCAGAAGGGACACGAGAACCTGG
>JAVTVJ010007752.1:0-11061 GCA_034509425.1 Eopsaltria australis
TGCCTTAGGGCCGGGACACAAAAAATGTCCCTGTTCTCTGAGAAAGAGAACTCTGCCCCCCACTTTCTTGATGTCAGTTTGGAGGAGGGTTTTGGCCCTGCAAGGGCAGCCAGGGTCCTTGTCGGTGGTAGCTTGGGTCTGCGAGGAATCTTGATCCATGCGGAATTTCAGCAGGCTGCAGGGAGAACAGTGCTTTGGGGCCGGAATACAAAAAGTGTCCCTTTTCTCTGAGAAAGAGAACTCTGCCCCCCACTTTCTTGATGTCAGTTTGGAGGAGGGTTTTTGCCCTGCAAGGGCGGCCAGGGTTCTTCTAGGTGGCAGCTTGGGTCTGTGATGGATCTTGCCCCATGCGGAATTTGAAGAGGCGGCTGTCGACTCCCAGATATGGGGCCTACGATACAAATGATTGCACTTATCCACCTGAAAGAAATCTCAGGCCCCCTAAATCCATGATGCCAGTTTTTAGGAGGCATTTAGCCTACAATTGCAGCCAGAGTTCTAGTTGATGGCAGCTTGGCCATCAGCCAGGAATCTGATCCATACGGAATTTCACGGTGCTCGTCGGGGAGCAGAGTGCCTTAGGGCCTGGGAACACAAAAAGTGTCCTTTTCTTCTGAGAAAGAGAAGCTGCCCCTCAGTTTCTTGATGTCATTTGGAGGAGGGTTTTGGCCCTGCAAGGCAGCCAGGGTCCTTTTGTCAGTGCAGCTTTGGTCTGTGAGGGATCTTTGATCCATATGGAATTTCAGGAGACATCTGGGAGCACAGTGCCTTAGGGCCGGGACACAAAAAGTGTCCCTTTTCTCTGAGAAAGAGAACTCTGCCCCACACTTTCTTGATGTTTGTTTGGTGGAGGGTTTTGGCCCTGCAAGGGCAGCCAGGGTCCTTGTCGGTGGCTGCTTGGGTCTGTAAGGGATCTTGAGCCATGCGGAATTTCAGCAGGCAGCAGGGAGCACAGTGCCTTAGGGCCGGGACACAAAAAATGTTCCTTTTCTCTGGGAAATAGAACTCTGCCCCCCAGTTTCTTGATGTCAGTTTGGAGGAGGGTTTTGGCCCTGCAAGGACAGCCAGGGTCCTTCTCGGTGGCAGCTTGAGTCTGCGAGGAATCTTAATCCATGCGGAATTTTAGCATGGGGCTTTCAACTCCCAGACATGGGGCCTTCGATACAAATGATTACACTTATCCACGTGAAAGAAAACTCAGTCTCCCAAATCCATCATGCTAGTTTTAAGGAGGCATTTAGCCCTACAATTGCAGCCAGAGTTCTAGTTGATGGCAGCTTGCGTCAGCCAGTAATCTTGATCCATACGGAATTTCAGGTGGGGTCCGGGAGCACAGTGCCTTAGGGCTGGGACAACAAAAAGTGTCCCTTTTCCTCTGAGAAAGGGAAACTTCTGCCCCCCTTTCTTTGATGTCAGTTGGAGGAAGGGTTTTGGCCCTGGCAAGGGCAGCCAGGTCCTTGTCGGTGGCAGCTTGGATCTGCGAGGAATGCCTTGATCCTGCGGAATTTTCAGAGGCAGCAGGGACAACAGTGCCTTCGGGCCGGGATACAAAAAGTGTCCCTTTTCTCTGAGAAAGAGAACTCTGCCCCCCACTTTCTTGATGTCAGTTTGGAGGAGGGTTTTGGCCCTGCAAGGGCAGCCAGGGTCCTTCTCGGTGGCAGCTTGGGTCTGTGATGGATTTTGCTCCATGCGGAATTTGAAGAGGCGGCTGTCGACTCCCAGACATGGGGCCTTCGATACAAACAATGGCGCTTTTCCATGTGAAAGAAAACTCAGTCCCCCAGATCCATGATGCCAGTTTTTAGGAGGCATTTAGCCCTACAATTGCAGCCAGAGTTCCAGTTGATGGCAGCTTGCGTCAGCAGTAATCTTGATCCATGCGGAATTCCAGGAGGCAGCAGGGAGCACAGTGCCTTAGAGCCGGGACACAAAAAGTGTCCCTTTTCTCTGAGAAAGAGAACTCTGCCCCCCAGTTTCTTGATGTCAGTTTGGAGGAGGGTTTTGGCCCTGCAAGGGCAGCCAGGGACCTTGTCGGTGGCAGCTTGGGTCTGCGAGGAATCTCGATCCATGCGGAATTTCAGAAGGCAACAGGGAGCACAGTGCCTTAGGGCCGGGACACAAAAAGTCTCCCTTTCTCTGAGAAAGAGAACTCTGCCCCCCACTTTCTTGATGTCAGTTTGGAGGAGGGTTTTGGCCCTGCAAGGGCAGCCAGGGTCCTTGTCAGTGGCAGCTTGGGTCTGCGAGGAATCTTTATCCATGCGGTATTTCAGCAGGCAGCAGGGAGAAGAGTGCCTTCGGGCCGGGATACAAAAAGTGTCCCTTTTCTCTGAGAAAGAGAACTCTGCCCCCCACTTTCTTGATGTCAGTTTGGAGGAGGGTTTTGGCCCTGCAAGGGCAGCCAGGGCGCTTTATTGTGGCACCTTGGGTCTGCGATGAATCTTGATCCATTCGAATTTTCAGGAGGCAGCAGGGAGCACAGTGCCTTAGGGCCAGGACACAAAAAGTGTCCCTTTTCTCTGAGAAAGAGAAGTCTTCCCCCGACTATCCTGATGTCAGTTTGGAGGAGGGTTTTGGCCCTGCACGGGCAGCCAGGGTCCTAGCCAGTGGCAGCTTGGGTCTGTGAGGAATATTAATCGACGCAGAATTTCAGCATGCGGCTGTCAACTCCCAGATATGTGTCCATCGATTCAAACAATGGCGCTTTTCCATGTGAAAGAAAACTCAGTCCCCCAGATGCATGATGCCAGTTTTTAGGAGGCATTTAGCCCTACAATTGCAGCCAGAGTTCTAGTTGATGGCAGCTTGGGTCTGGGAAGGATCTTGATCCAAGCGGCATTTCAGGTAGCGTCCGGGAGCAGAGTGTCTTAGCGCCGGGACACAAAAAGTGTCCCTTTTTTCTGAGAAAGAGAACTCTGCCCCCCACTTTCTTGATGTCAGTTTGGAGGAGGGTTTTGGCCCTGCAAGGGCAGCCAGGGTCCTTGTCGGTGGAAACTTGGGTCTGCGAGGAATCTTGATCCATACGGAATTTCAGGAGGCAGCAGGGAGCACAGTGCCTTAGGGCTGGGACACAAGAAGTTTCCGTTTTCTCTGAGAAAGAGACTCTGCCCCCCAGTTTCTTGATGTCAGTTTGGAGGAGGGTTTTGGCCCTGCAAGGGCAGCCAGGGTCCTTGTCGGTGGCAGCTTGGGTCTGCGAGGAATCTTGTTCTATACGGAATTTCAGGAGCAAGCAGGGAGCACAGTGCCTTAGGGCCGGGACACAAAAATTGTCCCTTTCCTCTGAGAAAGAGAACTCTGCCCTCCAGTTTCTTGATGTCTGTTTGGAGGAGGGTTTTGGCCCTGCAAGGGCAGCCAGGGTCCTTCTTGGTGGCAGCTTGGGTCTGCGAGGAATCTTGATCCCTACGGAATATCAGGAGGAATCAGGGATCACAGTGCCTTAGGGCCGAGAAAAAAAATAGTGTCCGTTTTCTCTGAGAAAGAGAATTCTGCCCTCCACTTTCCTGATGTCAGTTTGGAGGAGGGTTTTGGCCCTGCAAGGGCAGCCAGGGTCCTTCTCGGTGGCAGCTTGGGTCTGCGAGGAATCTTGATCCATACGGAATATCGGGAGGAAGCAGGGAGCACAGTGCCTTAGGCCCGGGACACAAAATGTGTCCCTTTTCTCTGAGAAAAGAAGTCTGCCCTCCAGTTTCTTGATGTCAGTTTGGTGGAGGGTTTTGGCCCTGCAAGGGCAGCCAGGGTCCTTGTCGGTGGCAGCTTGGGTCTGTGAGGGATCTTGCTCCATGCGGAATTTGAAGAGATGGCAGTTGATTCCCAGACTTGGGGCCTACGATACAAATGATGGCACTTATCCACTTGAAAGAAAACTTAGGCCCGAAATTTATGTTGTCGGTTTGGTGGAAAATTTTTGCCCTACAAATGCAACCAGAGTCCTGGTTTATGGCAGCTTGCGTCAGCGAATAATTTTGATCCATACGGTATTTCAGGTGGCGTCCGGGAGCAGAGTGCCTTAGGGCCGGGACACAAAAAGTGTCCCTTTTCTCTGAGAAAGAGAACTCTGCCCCCAGTTTTCTTGATGTCAGTTTGGAGGAGGGTTTTGGCCCTGCAAGGGCAGCCAGGGTCCTTGTCGGTGGCAGCTTGGGTCTGTTAGGAATCTTGATCCATGCGGAATTTCAGCAGGCAGAAGGGAGCACAGTGCCTTGGGGCCGGGATACAAAAAGTGTCCCTTTTCTCTGAGAAGAGAACTCTGCCCCCCACTTTCTTGATGTCAGTTTGGAGGAGGGTTTTGGCCCTGCAAGGGCAGCCAGGGTCCTTGTCGGTAGCAACTTGTGTCTGTGAGGGATCTTGCTCCATGCGGAATTTGAAGAGGCGGCAGTCGACTCCCAGACAGGGGGCCTACGATACAAATGATGGGAGTTTTCCACGTGAAAGAAAACTTAAGCCCCCAGATTCATGATGTCGGTTTGGTGGAGGGTTTTAGCCCTACAAATGGAACCAGCGTCCTGGTTGATAGCATCTTGCGTCAGCGAATAATCTTGATCCATACGGAAATTCAGGTGGCGTCCGGGAGCAGAGTGCCTTAGGTCCACGCCAAAAAAAGTGTCCTTTACTCTGAGAAAGAGAGCTCTTCCCCCCAGTTTCTTGATGTCAGTTTGGAGGAGGGTTTTGGCCCTGCAAGGGCAGCCAGGGTCCTTTTTGGTGGCAGCTTGGCGCTGCGAGGAATCTTAATCCATGCGGAATTTCAGCATGCGACTGTCAACTCCCAGATATGTTGCCTTCGATACAAACAATGGCGCTTTTCCAAGTGAAAGAAAACTCAGTTCCCCAGATGCATGATGCCAGTTTTTAGGAGGCATTTAGCCCTACGATTGCAGCAACAGTTCCAGTTGATGGCAGCTTGGGTCTGGGAAGGATCTTTATCCGTGTGGCATTTCAGGTGGCGTCCGGGAGCACAGTGCCTTAGAGCCGGGACAAGAAAAGGTGTCCCTTTTCTCTGAGAAAGAGAACTCTGCCCCCCACTTTCTTGATGTCAGTTTGGAGGAGGGTTTTGGCCCTGCAAGGGCAGCCAGGGTCCTTGTCGGTGGCAGCTTGGGTCTGCGAAGAATCTTGATCCCTACGGAATTTGAAGAGGCAGCAGGGAGCAGAATGCCTTTGGGCCGAGACACAAAAAGTGTCCCTTTTCTCTGAGAAAGAGAACTCTGCCCCCGACTTTCCTGATGTCAGTTTGGAGGAGGGTTTTGGCCCTGCAAGGGCAGCCAGGGTCCTTGTCGGTGGCAGCTTGGGTCTGCGAGGAATCTTGTTCCATACGGAATTTCAGGAGGAAGCAGGGAGCACAGTATCTTAGGGCAAGGACACAAAAATATCCCTTTTCTCTGAGAAAGAGAACTCTGCCCCCCACTTTCTTGATGTCAGTTTGGAGGAGGGTTTTGGCCTTGCAAGGGCAGCCAGGGTCGTTGTCGGTGGCAGCTTGGGTCTGCGAGGAATCTTGATCCATGCGGAATTTCAGGAGGCATCTGGGAGCACAGTGCCTTAGGGTTGGGACACAAAAAGTGTCCCTTTTCTCTGGGAAAGAGAACTCTGCCCCCCAGTTTCTTGATGTCAGTTTGGAGGAGGGTTTTGGCCCTGCAAAGGCAGCCAGCGTCCCTGTCGGTGGCAGCTTGGGTCTGCGAGGAATCTTGATCCATACGGAATATCAGGAGGCAGCAGGGAGCACAGTGCCTTAGGGCCGAGAAACAAAACGTGTCCCTTTCCTCTGAGAAAGAGAACTCTGCCCCCCAGTTTCTTGATGTCAGTTTGGAGGAGGGTTTTGACCCTGCAAGGGCAGCCAGGGCTCTTTATTTTGGCACCTTGCGTCTGCGAGGAATCTTGATCCATACGGAATTTCAGGAGGCAGCAGGGAGCAGAGTGCCTTAGGGCCGGGACACAAAAAGTGTCCGTTTTCTCTGAGAAAGAGACTCTGCCGCCCAGTTTCTTGATGTCAGTTTGGAGGAGGGTTTTGGCCCTGCAAGGGCAGCCAGGGTCCTTGTCGGTGGCAGCTTGGGTCTGTGAGGAAGATCAATCGATGCGGAACTTCAGAATGCGGCTGTCAACTCCCAGATATGTGGTCTTCGATTCAAACAATGGCGCTTTTCCATGTGAAAGAAAACTCAGTCCCCCAGATGCATGATGCCAGTTTTTAGGAGGCATTTAGCCCTACAATTGCAGCCAGAGTTCTAGTTGATGGCAGCTTAGGTCTGGGAAGGATCTTGATCCGTGCGGCATTTCAGGTGGCGTCCGGGAGCAGAGTGCCTTAGGGCCGGGACACAAAAAGTGTCCCTTTTCTCTGAGAAAGAGGACTCTGCCCCCCACTTTCTTGATGTCAGTTTGGAGGAGTTTTTTAGCCCTGCAAGGTCAGCCAGTGTCCTTTTTGGTGGCAGCTTGGATCTGCGAGGAACTTGTTCTATACGAATTCTATGAGGAAAAGCACGGCGAGAAGAGTTGCCTTAGGGCCGGGACACAAAAATAGGGTCCCCTTTTCTCTGAGAAATAGGAACTCAGCCCCGACTTTCCTGATGTTCAGTTTGGAGGCAGGGTTTTGCCTGCAAGGGCAGCCAGGCGTCCCTCTCGCGTGGCAGCTTTGGCTCTGCAAGAATCTTGATCCCTACGGAATTTCAGGAGGCAACCCCGGGAGCACAGTGACTTAGTGGCCGGGACACAAAAAGTGTACCCTTTTCTCTGAGAAAGAGAAACTCTGCCCCCCAGTTTTCTTGAGCTCAGTTTGGAAGGAGGCGTTTGGCCCCTGCAATGGGCAGCCAGGTCCTTTCGTGGCAGCTTGCGGTCGCGAGAATCTTGATCCATACGGAAATTTCAGGAGGCAGCAGGAGCACAGTTGCCTTTAAGCGAGAAGCAAAACAAAAAGTGTCCCTTTCCTCTGAGAAAGAGAACTCTGCCCCCCAGTTTCTTGATGTCAGTTTGGAGGAGGGTTTTGGCCCTGCAAGGGCAGCCAGGGCTCTTTATTGTGGCACCTTGGGTCTGTGTAGTGGTTTCAGTTCGCCTATTCAGGTTTGTGGCTAAATGCTAGCACACTTACTTAAATTTACTTGATTGCTTGTTGTGAGATAAGGATTAGGAGTAGGCAAAGCAGGCTCAAACTTTATAAAGTACAAAGAAGTTTTATTAATATATCTAAGACAAAGGGAAAAAAGAAAAAAAAATTCAAGAAAAAAACCAGAACAAACTCCCCAGACCACCCCTCCTTCCCCACCTCTCCATTTCATTCTCCCTGACAACATACAAAAGACAACACTTCGACCTCCAGTCAGTTTACCACCTCAGAAACAGCTCTTGTTCCAGTTCATTTAGGGAGAGAAGTTTCTTTTGCTTACACCATGGATCTTCTGTAAGAAAAATACAGTTTTTATGGGTCTTCTGCCTCACCATTAACCGCCGCCCGGAGTAAAGTCCAGCTTAATGGTGGATCTCTCCCACACCAGTAGCCTTCCCACAGCCACTATGGTGGGTTATGAACAGTCCACAGGGTACCTGTTTTAAGGATGCTTAGTTCAATTGCAGCAACAAAGAAAATCCCTTCTTCTGTGCTTAGCAACACAGGTTCTTCTGACAACTCAGGTTCTCTAGCATTCTCCCCGGGACCAGGGCTCTGGGTCACAGCCTCTCCTCTCTCTTGGTTCTAGTTTCTCATCAGGCTGTACTTTTTCAACACTTACTTGTCTGTACTTAGGTATTTCAGTTCATTGGCTGCAATAAGAACCTCACATCCCCCTTTGGACTATATCTTCATATATTACAGAGAATTTATTAGCTCAGTCCCCAACCATGGTTCTCCAAAAGAGTTTTCAGCTTCACTCTTGAAGCAACTTCCCATGCACCCCCTTTTTAGTATCAGTTCTGCTTTCTTCACTGACTGTAAAGTCTCTGCGCTGCACTATGTAGATGTCTTCACTCGTTCCTCTCTCTGCGAGGAAGGATGGGTGTCTGTGAGTTTAGTCCAGGCATGGAGAGAGTTAATCTCTGTCTCTCTCTCTCCGGCAGTGTGAGGATCACGTGCTCTTTGCCGGGCTGCTTGAACAGGTCCGAGCTGAATGCCAGACGCTCTCAGAGTCTCTCTGCTTGGCTCGGCCAAGCTGGCTCGGCCTGCTGGGGCCATCTAGGCCTGGGGTGACAGGGCAGGGCCTGGCCTGAGCTGGATGGAGTCCGGCCTGGTCCTGGCCTGGCCCGGAGCAGGGGCCTGGCTCTCCCTCTTGTGTAGCTGGCACACCGGCTGAGCTGTATCTGCTGAAGATTCCAGCCGTTCCTCCCCCATGCCTGCCCGGCTGCAGCGGCACGGCTGCCGTAAAACCTCCCTTCCCCCCCCCCATCCCTCCTTCGGAAGGAGGTGGGGGGGGGGCCTTACCAGTGAGAGAAGCAGGAGCTGCTCCTCTCTACACAGCAGCAGCAGGTCCAAAGAGGAAGAGCGTCAGAGGGTCTCTGCTTATATATGGTTTTTTCCTCGAAGGCGGATCAACTTTTTAATTGGTTTACCTACCTATCAACCCTTAAAACTACCTGATTATTGGCTCTCTCTCGCAGGAAGGAAGTTGTATGCCTTCCTGCAGCACAGATCACTTCCCAGATTTTGACCCCTCTGGCCTAAACCAGGACAGTCTGCGATGAATCTTGATCCATTCGAATTTTCAGGAGGAAGCAGGGAGCAGAGTGCCTTAGGGCCGGGACACAAATAGTGTCCGTTTTCTCTGAGAAAGAGAGCTCTGCCCCCCAGTTTCTTGATGTCAGTTTGGAGGAAGGTTTTGGCCCTGCAAGGGCAGCCAGGGTCCTTATCGGTGGCAGCTTGGGTCTGTGAGGAATATCAATCGATGCGGAATTTCAGAATGTGGCTGTCAACTCCCAGATATGTGGCCTTCGATTCAAACAATGGCGCTTTTCCATGTGAAAGAAAACTCAGTCACCCAGATGCATGATGCCAGTTTTTAGGAGGCATTTAGCCCTACGATTGCAGCAACAGTTCTAGTTGATGGCAGCTTGGGTCTGGGAAGGATCTTGATCCATGCGGCATTTCAGTTGGAGTCCGGGAGCAGAGTGCCTTAGGGCCGGGACACAAAAAGTGTCCCTTTTCTCTGAGAAAGAGAACTCTGCCCCCCACTTTCTTGATGTCAGTTTGGAGGAGGGTTTTGGCCCTGCAAGGGCAGCCAGGGTCCTTGTCGGTGGCACTTAGGTCTGCGAGGAATCTTGTTCTATACGGAATTTCAGGAGGAAGCAGGGAGCACAGTGCCTTAGGGCCGGGACACAAAAAGTGTCCCTTTCCTCTGAGAAAGAGAACTCTGCCCCCCAGTTTCTTGATGTCAGTTTGGAGGAGGGTTTTGGCCCTGCAAGGGCAGCCAGGGTCCTTGTCGGTGGCAGCTTGGGTCTGCGAGGAATCTTGATCCATACGAAATTTCAGGAGGCATCCGGGAGCAGAGTGCCTTAGGGCCGGGACACAAAAAGTGTCCCTTTTCTCTGAGAAAGAGAACTCTGCCCCCCACTTTCTTGATGTCAGTTTGGAGGAGGGTTTTGGCCCTGCAAGGGCAGCCAGGGCTCTTTATTGTGGCACCTTGGGTCTGCGAGAATCTTGATCCATTCGAATTTTCAGGAGGCAGCAGGGAGCACAGTGCCTTAGGGCCGGGACACAAAAAGTGTCCCTTTTCTCTGAGAAAGAGAACTCTGCCCCCCAGTTTCTTGATGTCAGTTTGGAGGAGGGTTTTGGCCCTGCAAGGGCAGTCAGTGTCCTTTTCGGTGGCAGCTTGGGACTGCGAGGAATCTTAATCCATGCGGAATTTCAGCATGCGGCTGTCAACTCCCAGATATGTGGTCTTCGATTCAAACAATCGCGCATTTCCATGTGAAAGAAATCTCAGTTCCCCAGATGCATGATGCCAGTTTTTAGGAGGCATTTATCCCTACAATTGCACTCAGAGTTCTAGTTGATGGCAGCTTGGGTCTGGGAAGGATCTTGATCCATGCGGCATTTCAGGTAGAGTCCGGTAGCAGAGTGCCTTAGGGCCGGGACAAGAAAAGTGTCCCTTTTCTCTGAGAAAGAGAACGCTGCCCACCACTTTCTTGATGTCAGTTTAGAGGAGGGTTTTGGCTATGCAAGGGCAGCTAGGGTCCTTTTCGATGGCAGCTTCGGTCTGCGAGGAATCTTGATCCATACAGAATTTGAAGAGGCAGCAGGGAGCACAGTGCCTGAGGGCCGGGACAAGAAAAGTGTCCCTTTTCTCTGAGAAAGAGAACTCTGCCCCCCAGTTTCTTGATGTCAGTTTGGAGGAGGGTTTTGGCCCTGCAAGGGAAGCCAGGGTCCTTTTCGGTGGCAGCTTGGGTCTGTGGGGGATCTTGCTCCATGCGGAATTTGAAAAGGCGGCAGTCGACTCCCAGACAGGGGGCCTACGATACATATGATGGCACTTTTCCACGTGAAAGAAAACTTAGGCCCCCAGATTCATGATGTCAGTTTGGTGGAGGGTTTTAGCCCTACAAATGCAACCAGCGTCCTGGTTGATGGCAGCTTGCGTAAGCAAAAAATCTTCATCCATACGGAAATTCAGGTGGCGTCCGGGAGCAGAGTGCCTTAGGGCCACGACAAAAAAAGTGTCCTTTTCTCTGAAAAAAGAGCTCTGCCCCCCAGTTTCTTGATGTCAGTTTGGAGGAGGGTTTTGGCCCTGCAAGGGCAGCCAGGGTCCTTGTCGTTGGCAGCTTGGGTCTGTGAGGGATCTTACTCCATGTGGAATTTGAAGAGGCGGCAGTCGACTCCCAGACAGGGGGCCTACGATACAAATGATGGCACTTTTCCACGTGAAAGAAAACTTAGGCCCCCAGATTCATGATATCAGTTTGGTGGGGGTTTTGGCCCTACAAATGCAACCAGAGTCCTGGTTGATAGCAGCTTGCGTCAGCCAGTAATCTTGATTCATACGGAATTTCAGGTGGCGTCCGGGAGCAGAGTGCCTTAGGGCCGGGACACAAAAAGTGTCCCTTTTCTCTGAGAAAGAGAACTCTGCCCCCCACTTTCTTGATGTCAGTTTGGAGGAGGGTTTT
>JAVTVJ010007753.1:0-12322 GCA_034509425.1 Eopsaltria australis
GCCCGCTCTGGGCCGGTGCGGGCGGGGCCCAGGAGCAGCGAGTGAGCCGGGCCGTGGCCGCGCAGCGGCGGCCCCGCCTCCGCCAGAGCAGGGCCGAAGCAGCGCAGCGGCAGCCCCGGTCCCGGTTCGCTTCCTCGGACCGCTCCCCCGCGCATCCCCCGGCCGTGACCAGGGCAATGGCAGGAATCACCTCCGCCCCTCTCAGAGCGGCTGGTGCCCCGCTTCTGTCACGGGGGAGTGACCGCCCTGCTCGCGGAGCCGTCCCGGAAGTCCGGGAGTCGCCCTTGCCTTAAAATCTTGGAAAAACTTTTTACAGATGGAACATAGAAGAGTGCGGGAGGCTTCTCCCCCTTCCCTTACCAAATGGTGCCGAACCACGCTTTCTCGGGCCGTTCCACAAAAACTGGCTGAGAAGCGAGGATCTCTCCCTCGCCTCCCATCTAAGGAGCAGCGCTGGAACACCCAGCCTCTCCACAGACCTGTAGGAGCGAAGATTTCTCACTCGCCTCCCACAAGAGCAGGCTTTGGACACCCAGCCTCTCACAAACCTGTAGGAAGTGGGAATCTCTCCCCCAGCTTCCACAAGGAGCAGGGCTGCGCGCACCCAACCGCTGCACAAAACCTGTCCACGGAATGCGGAATCATCTCTCCCCAGTGCCCCCACAAGGAGCAGCTGGACCCACCCCAGCCGCCTCCACCAACCTGTAGGAGCAGGATCCCCCACACTCCTTGCACAGAAGCAGCACAGTGCCTCCCCCGGCCGCTCCATGCCCAGATGTCTCCAGGCCAGCTTTCAATTCAAAACTCGCATGTGCTAAACATGAAATAAACTTTCGCACTGTGATTTGCTTTTCTCTACCAGTGAACAATCTCAGCCGAGATCACACACCCGCCTCCTCCCCACAAGCCGATCTCTGGGGCAGGTTGGAAAATCGGCAACAGGAAAAACTTGGAGAAATGATTTCAAAAGCAAATTTTCTCACCACCACGCCAGGTTGTCCTGGGATCGCTAACAATTACTGACTTTAAACAGATACACAATACATAAACACTACACACACATACAAACTACACACTACACACCGAAAAGAACCACCTTTATACTACCTCCTGTGGGATCTTGGAACCATGGTGTCTCGACCTCAGGCCCGTGGCAGGGAATTCTTTAGATTGCTGTCAGAAAGGAATTCCTTGCAGGATGTTTTCGGTCCAGAGGAAGGGTACCAGGTTCTCATGTCCCTTCTGGGTGTGCCAAATAACTGTTGCCTTTTCCCCCAGCCTGGAAAAGAAACTCGAGATCATTTTAGCAAGGAGGTAATATAAAAGGGGATCTTTATTTTGAAGGTCTTCAGGAGCAGTTATGGAAAGGTGTCCATAAAAGCCCAGCCCTTCCAGGGGTGAGTACATATTTATAGCTTTTAGGAAATTAGCATAATTGATTAAGAGCACCAATAAGGAGAACAAGTGGTGATTCAATTCCCCCTCAGGTCCAGCCCCTTCCCTGGAGCCCCCCTCTCAGCACTTGGCGCACTCTGCCTTATGAAAATGTACCTCAGAGTTGTTCTCGGCCTTAGTTCCCAGGAAGAACTGAGATAGGACAGGGCCTTGCAACCCCCTGGGGCTTGGAGCTCTGGAATTTGTTTTGTCTTTCTGCTTAGGGAAAGGCTATGGAAAGGTACTGGAAAAACTAGCTATTAATATAGTAGGCTACAGAGCCACAAAATTATGGGCAGAGATTACAGAGAACATATAAAAGAAAAAAGGCAGAAACCAAACGGCATCATTCCCCCCTTTTTTAGAGACTAACAAGACTCTGTCTTGTCTAGTCTCTACTCTGCATTCAACCATACCTCTGGTTTATACAACTGGCTATCCCACTAGTTGGTACACAGATGCTAATTATAACTACAGTTACTATGAACATTTCTTTTATCTAGGTTCAGTTTGGTAACCATGAAGTGAGTGTACTGAAGATATTCAAGGTTCAGTAAGCTCTTTTGAGAGTTACTTGGTGTAGAATTTGAGTTTGCTTTCAAATTTCAACCAAATTTCTAAAAAAATTTTCATTCAGATTTGCATAAGAACAACCAACGATGTTAATGATTTTGTGGCTAGTTCAGGAAATTACGAGCTCATTCTGTTTTGTCAACAGCCTTTAATATGATTAAACATTACATTATGCCGAATCACAGCCCCATGGACAGGCCCAATCCTTATCTGGGGGCCAAACCTTACCAGGCCAGATATCTCAACATTTGAGCCAAGTTGTCCTTATGAAGAGCTTTTGGAATACATTTTGGACTAGAGTTACATGCAAATTTTAACCAAATTCGAATCACGGTTACCAACTGCTACAGAATAAGAGTACAAAAAGAAACAGTTTAAATCATATCATCTCAATTTGTATCAGTCTCGTTCTGGACTGTCCTATGCGAACCAAGCACGTCTTCCTAACCTCTGCGAGCAGTGAACCTTCACAGGCTCCTCTGCCAGCAGCTTTGGATTTGTGCAGGGTAGCACGGACTTGGAATGCACTCTTTTCACTTACGCCGCTCAAGATTACTGCCCTTTCATCTCAACACCTAGCACACTCAGTCTCTAGCGGACTTGAACTCTACGCTTGCCTCGTCTCCTCCTCTCCTAGGATGACTTTGCTCAGTTCTAGATCTTTCATTGATATAATCAGTTCAGCTTTTTGTGATGGCACATTTGATGGTAACACTTTTCTCATGGTTACCTGGTTCGTGGTTGTTCCTGCATAACCTGTCTTTTATTTGCCATCTCGCATGAAGCTGCTCTCATCTGCATACAGCTCCCAGGCTGGCACATCTTTCAGGTCTGCTCTGCTGGAATAGGCTTCTTCCATGGTCTGCAAACAGTCAGACTTAAATACATTATCAGTTAGTGCTGGGAACAGACATACTAGGATTGACAGCAACGTTTTCAGAATAACATTATCCAGTTTCAGTAGCATGGCATAGGGTCCATGTCTTCTATGTTCACAGAACAAACTTACAGTGGGTTGCATGCAACTGTTGGATGTATCAATTCTTGGCTGCTGTTTGGATGCAGCAATTTTCAGTTGCTGACTGCCTTAGTTCTCTAGTTTCAGGATTTTTTACATAATAGTAAAGAGTCCTTGGTCTTTTTTACTCACAAGGATACAGGAGAAGGTCTTTTTCAAATTTAACTCAGTAAACCATCTTAAGATATTTGTTAACACAGGACTCTGCTTACTTATAGCATGGTTTAAGGGAGCCTAAAAACGGCTTCTTTTTCTTTGGGCTCGGTGTTTCCCTTTTGAGTGCTTCTCAGAGCAGACAAAGAGCGCTCGCTGCCCTCGCACGGCCGGGGACGGGCGCGGCATGCGGGCACCCCCGCCCAGGGGCACCCCCGGCTCGCCCGCGCTCGCCCCGTGCTGCTGCTCACAGCGGCTCTCGGGTGTCCTTAAAACAAGCTCGTTACTGTGGAAAGTGCGATAGGGCCGTTCCTGCTCTTAGATCTCACACTCCCGGCCCGCTCTGGGCCGGTGCGGGCGGGGCCCAGGAGCAGCGAGTGAGCCGGGCCGTGGCCGCGCAGCGGCGGCCCGCCTCCGCCAGAGCAGGGCCGAAGCAGCGCAGCGGCAGCCCCGGTCCCGGTTCGCTTCCTGGGACCGCTCCCCCGCGCATCCCCCGGCCGTGACCAGGGCAATGGCAGGAATCACCTCCGCCCCTCTCAGAGCAGGCTGAGTGCCCGACTTCTGTCAACGGGCGAGTGGACCGCCTGCTCGCGAGCCCGTCCCGGAAGTACCGGAACCTGGAAAAACTTTTTACAGATGGACAAGAAAGTGGCGGGCTTCTCCCTTCCCTTACATGTGCCCGACCGGAGCTTCTCGGCCGTTCACACAAAACTGCGCAGGAAGCGAGGATCTCTCCCTCGCCTCCCACTAAGGAGCAGGCTGGACACCCAGCCTCTCCACAGACCTGTAGGAAGCGAGGATTTCTCACTCGCCTCCCACCAAGGAGCAGGCTGGGCACCCAGCCGCTCCACAAACCTGTAGGAAGTGGGAATCTCTCCCCAGCTTCCCACCAAGGAGCAGGCTGGGCACCCAGCCGCTCCACAAACCTGTAGGAAGTGGGAATCTCTCCCCAGCCTCCCACCAAGGAGCAGGCTGGACACCCAGCCGCTCCACAAACCTGTAGGAAGCGGGGCCCATCCCCCACCTCCTACCAAGAAGCAGACCAGGCCTCCCCCGGCCGCTCCATGCCCAGATGTCTCCAGGCCAGCTTTCAATTCAAAACTCGCATGTGCTAAACATGAAATAAACTTTCGCACTGTGATTTGCTTTCTCTACCAGTGAACAATCTCAGCCGAGATCACACACCCGCCTCCTCCCCACCAGCCGATCTCTGGGGCAGGTTGGAAAATCGGCAACAGGAAAAACTTGGAGAAATGATTTCAGAAAGCAAATTTTCTCACCACCACGCCAGGTTGTCCTGCGATCGCTAACAATTACTGACTTTAAACAGATACACAATACATAAACAATACACACACATACAAACTACACACTACACAACGAAAAGAACCACCTTTATACTACCTCCTGTGGGATCTTGGAACCATGGTGTCTCGACCTCAGGCCCGTGGCAGGGAATTCTTTAGATTGCTGTCAGAAAGGAATTCCTTGCAGGATGTTTTCGGTCCAGAGGAAGGGTACCAGGTTCTCGTGTCCCTTCTGGGTGTGCCAAATAACTGTTGCCTTTTCCCCCAGCCTGGAAAAGAAACTCGAGATCATTTTAGCAAGGAGGTAATATAAAAGGGGATCTTTATTTTGAAGGTCTTCAGGAGCAGTTATGGAAAGGTGTCCATAAAAGCCCAGCCCCTCCAGGGGTGAGTACATATTTATAGCTTTTAGGAAATTAGCATAATTAAGAGCACCAATAAGGAGAACAAGTGGCGATTCAATTCCCCCTCAGGTCCAGCCCCTTCCCTGGAGCCCCCCTCTCAGCACTGGCTGCACTCTGCTTATGAAAATGTACCTCAGAGTTGTTCTCGGCCTTGGTTCCCAGGAAGAACTGCGATAGGACAGGGCCTTGCAACCCCCTGGGGCTTGGAGCTCTGGAATTTGTTTTGTCTTTCTGCTTAGGGAAAGGCTATGGAAAGGTACTGGAAAAACTAGCTATTAATATAGTAGGCTACAGAGCCACCAAAATATGGGCAGAGAGATACAGAGAACATATAAGAAGAAAAAAAAGGCAGAAACCAAACGGCATCATTCCCCCCTTTTTTAGAGACTAACAAGACTCTCGCTTGTCTAGTCTCTACTCATGCATTCAACCATACTCTGTTTATACAACTGGCTATCCCACTAGGTTGTTACACAGCATGCTAATTATAAACTACAGTTACTATAACATTCTTTAATCTAGTTCAGTGTGTAACCATGAAGTGAGTGTACTGAAATATTTCAAGGTTCAGTAAGCTCTTTTGAGAGTTACTTGGTGTAGAATTTGAGTTTGCTTTCAAATTTCAAACAAATTTCTAAAAAAATTTTTCATTCAGATTTGCATAAGAACAAAAACTAGTGTTAATGATTTTGTGGCTAGTAGGAAATTAAGAGCTATTTTGTTTTGTCAACAGCCTTTAATATGATTAAACATGACATTTGGAATCACAGCTCCATGGGCACAGGCCCAATCTTTATCTTGGGGCAAAACTTACCAGGCCAGATTCTCAACTTTGACAAGTTGTCCTTATGAAGAGCTTTTGGATACATTTTGGACTAGAGTTAATGCAAATTTTAGGACCAAATTTGAATCACGGTTACCAACTGTACAGATAAGAGGTACAAAAGAACAGTTTAAATCATATCATCTCAATTTGTATCAGTCTCTGTTTTCTGGCTGTCTATGGAGCAGACGTCTTCTTAACTCTGGAGCAGTGAAATCAAGGCTCTCTGCCAGCAGCTTTGGATTTGGTGAGGGTAGTCAGGACTTGGAATGACTCTTTTTACTTAGCTCGTAAGATTACTGTCCCTTCATTCAACATAGACTCGGTCTCTAGGCTTGAATAGTTGCTAGTCTTCCTTCCTTCTAGATGACTTTGCTCAGTTCTAGATCTTTCATTGATATAATCAGTTCAGCTTTTTGTGATGGCACATTTGATGGTAACACTTTTCTCATGTTTACCTGGTTCGTGGTTGTTACTGCATAACCTGTCTTTTGTTTGCCATCTCGCATGAAGCTGCTCTCATCTGCATACAGCTCCCAGGCTGGCACATCTTTCAGGTCTGCTCTGCTGGAATGGTCTGCAAACAGTCAGACTTAAATACATTATCAGTTAGTGCTGGGAACAGACATACTAGGATTGACAGCAAACGTTTCCAGAATAACATTATCCAGTTTCAGTAGCATGGCATAGGGTCCATGTCTCTCTATGTTCACAGAAGAAACTTATCAGTGGGTGCATGCAAAAGTTTGGATGTATCAATTTCTGGCTGCTGGTTGGATGCAGCATTTTCAGTTGCTGCACTGCCCTAGTTCCTCCAGTATCAGGATTATTTTACATAGAGTAACAGAGTCCTTGCGTCTTTTACTCACAAGGATACGGAAAGGTCTTTTACAAATTTAACTCAAGTAAAACCATTCTAACCTTATTTGTTAACACAGGACTCTGCTACTTATAGCATGGGTTTAAGGGAGCCTAAAAACGCGCTTCTTGTTCGTTTGGCATCTGGCTGAACACAACTTCATGTTTCCTTTTGAAGTGGCTACCAGAGCAGACAAAAGACGCTCGCTGCCTGCGCACGCCGGGCCAACGGCGCGGCATGCGGGCACCCCGCCCAGGGGCACCCCCGGCTCGCCCGCGCTCGGCCCGTGCTGCTGCTCACAGCGGCTCTCGGGTGTCCTTAAAACAAGCTCGTTACTGTGGAAAGTGCGATAGGGCCGTTCCTGCTCTTAGATCTCACACTCCCGGCCCGCTCTGGGCCGGTGCGGGCGGGGCCCAGGAGCAGCGAGTGAGCCGGGCCGTGGCCGCGCAGCGGCGGCCCCGCCTCCGCCAGAGCAGGGCCGAAGCAGCGCAGCGGCAGCCCCGGTCCGGTTCGCTTCCTGGGACCGCTCCCCCGCGCATCCCCCGGCCGTGACCAGGGCAATGGCAGGAATCACCTCCGCCCCTCTCAGAGCGGCTGGTGCCCCGCTTCTGTCACGGGGGAGTGACCGCCCTGCTCGCGGAGCCGTCCCGGAATTCCGGGAGTCGCCCTTGACTTAAAATCTTGGAAAAACTTTTTACAGATGGAACATAGAAAGTGGGGGCTTCTCCCCCTTCCCTTACAATGGTGCGAACCGAGCTTTCTCGGCCGTTCCACAAAACTTGCTGGAAGCGAGGATCTCTCCCTCGCCTCCCACTAAGGAGCAGGCTGGACACCCAGCCTCTCCACAGACCTGTAGGAAGCGAGGATTTCTCACTCGCCTCCCACCAAGGAGCAGGCTGGGCACCCAGCCGCTCCACAAACCTGTAGGAAGTGGGAATCTCTCCCCAGCTTCCCACCAAGGAGCAGGCTGGGCACCCAGCCGCTCCACAAACCTGTAGGAAGTGGGAATCTCTCCCCAGCCTCCCACCAAGGAGCAGGCTGGACACCCAGCCGCTCCACAAACCTGTAGGAAGCGGGGCCCATCCCCCACCTCCTACCAAGAAGCAGACCAGGCCTCCCCCGGCCGCTCCATGCCCAGATGTCTCCAGGCCAGCTTTCAATTCAAAACTCGCATGTGCTAAACATGAAATAAACTTTCGCACTGTGATTTGCTTTTCTCTACCAGTGAACAATCTAAGCCGAGATCACACACCCGCCTCCTCCCCACCAGCCGATCTCTGGGGCAGGTTGGAAAATCGGCAACAGGAAACCTTGGAGAAATGATTTCAAAAGCAAATTTTCTCACCACCACGCCAGGTTGTCCTGGGATCGCTAACAATTACTGACTTTAAACAGATACACAATACATAAACAATACACACACATACAAACTACACACTACACAACAAAAAGAACCACCTTTATACTACCTCCTGTGGGATCTTGGAACCATGGTGTCTCGACCTCAGGCCCGTGGCAGGGAATTCTTTAGATTGCTGTCAGAAAGGAATTCCTTGCAGGATGTTTTCGGTCCAGAGGAAGGGTACCAGGTTCTCGTGTCCCTTCTGGTTGTGCCAAATAACTGTTGCCTTTTCCCCCAGCCTGGAAAAGAAACTCGAGATCATTTTAGCAAGGAGGTAATATAAAAGGGGATCTTTATTTTGAAGGTCTTCAGGAGCAGTTATGGAAAGGTGTCCATAAAAGCCCAGCCCCTCCAGGGGTGAGTACATATTTATAGCTTTTAGGAAATTAGCATAATTGAAGAGCACCAATAAGGAGAACAAGTGGCGATTCAATTCCCCCTCAGGTCCAGCCCCTCTCCCTGAGCCCCCCGCTCAGCACTGGCTGCACTCTGCTTATGAAAATGTACCTCAGAGTTGTTCTCGGCCTTGGTTCCCAGGAAGAACTGAGATAGGACAGGGCCTTGCAACCCCCTGGGGCTTGGAGCTCTGGAATTTGTTTTGTCTTTCTGCTTAGGGAAAGGCTATGGAAAGGTACTGGAAAAACTAGCTACTAATATAGTAGGCTACAGAGCCAGAAAAATATGTGCAGAGAGTACAGAAGGAACATATAAAGAAAAAAGCAGAAACCAAACTGCATCATTCCCCTTTTATATTAAGACTACAAGACTCTTCTTGTCTCAGTCTTCTACTCTGCATTCACACCATATCCTCTGTTTAAACAATGCTATCCCACAGTTGTTTACACAGATGCTAATCTATAACTACAGTCTACTGATGAACATTTCTTTATTCTCAGGGATTCAGTTTTAGCGTAACCATCTGAGAGTGAGTGGACATGACAAGATATTCAAGGCTTTCAGTAAGCTACTTTTGAGAGTTACTTGGTGTAGAATTTGAGTTTGCCTTCAAATTTCAACCAAATTTCTAAAAAAATTTTTCATTCAGATTTGCATAAGAACAACAACTAGTGTTAATGATTTTGTGGCTAGTAGGAAATTAAGAGCTATTTTGTTTTGTCAACAGCCTTTAATATGATTAAACATTACATTTGGAATCACAGCTCCATGCGCACAGGCCCAATCTTTATCTTGGGGCAAAACTAACCAGGCCAGATTCTCAACTTTGACAAGTTGCTCCTTATGCAGAGCTTCTGCATACATTTGCTAGA
This sequence comes from Eopsaltria australis, assembly GCA_034509425.1. Lineage (NCBI taxonomy): Eukaryota > Metazoa > Chordata > Aves > Passeriformes > Petroicidae > Eopsaltria > Eopsaltria australis. The sequence goes on from JAVTVJ010007753.1 coordinate 9,242, forward strand.
GTTACATGCCACAATTCAGGACCAAATATTGAATTCACGGTACAACTGCGTACAATCTAGACGGCCTACAAAAGAACAGTTTACATCATATCATCTCAATTTGTATCAGTCTCTGTTTTCTGGCTGTCTATGGAGCAGACGTCTTCTTAACTCTGGAGCAGTGAATTCAAGGCTCTCTGCCAGCAGCTTTGGATTTGGTGAGGGTAGTCAGGACTTGGAATGACTCTTTTAACTTAGCTCGTAAGATTACTGTCCCTTCATTCAACATAGACTCAGTCTCTAGGCTTGAATAGTTGCTAGTCTTCCTTCCTTCTAGATGACTTTGCTCAGTTCTAGATCTTTCATTGATATAATCAGTTCAGCTTTTTGTGATGGCACATTTGATGGTAACACTTTTCTCATGGTTACCTGGTTCGTGTTTGTTACTGCATAACCTGTCTTTTGTTTGCCATCTCGCATGAAGCTGCTCTCATCTGCATACAGCTCCCAGGCTGGCACATCTTTCAGGTCTGCTCTGCTGGAATGGTCTGCAAACAGTCAGACTTAAATACATTATCAGTTAGTGCTGGGAACAGACATACTAGCATTGACAGCAAACGTTTTCAGAATAACATTATCCAGTTTCAGTAGCATGGCATAGGGTCCATGTCTTCTATGTTCACAGAACAAACTTACAGTGGGTTGCATGCAACTGTTGGATGTATCAATTCTTGGCTGCTGGTTGGATGCAGCAATTTCAGTTGCTGACTGCCCTAGTTCTCCAGTTTCAGGATTATTTTACATAATAGTAAAGAGTCCTTGGTCTTTTTTACTCACAAGGATACAGGAGAAGGTCTTTTACAAATTTAACTCAGTAAACCATTCTAAGATATTTTTTAACACAGGACTCTGCTTACTTATAGAATGGTTTAAGGGAGCCTAAAAACGGCTTCTTGTTCTTTGGGCTCGGTGTTTCCCTTTTGAGTGCTTACCAGAGCAGACAAAGAGCGCTCGCTGCCCTCGCACGGCCGGGGACAGGCGCGGCATGCGGGCACCCCCGCCCAGGGGCACCCCCAGCTCGCCCGCGCTCGGCCCGTGCTGCTGCTCACAGCGGCTCTCGGGTGTCCTTAAAACAAGCTCGTTACTGTGGAAAGTGCGATAGGGCCGTTCCTGCTCTTAGATATCACACTCCCGGCCCGCTCTGGGCCGGTGCGGGCGGGGCCCAGGAGCAGCGAGTGAGCCGGGCCGTGGCCGCGCCGCGGCGGCCCCGCCTCCGCCAGAGCAGGGCCGAAGCAGCGCAGCGGCAGCGACCGGTCGCGGGCGGTTCGCTTCTGGGACGCGCTCCCCGCGCATCCCCCGGCCGTGACGCAGGGCAATGGCATGGGGAGGAAAAGGAAAGGGGATGGATCACCTCCGCCCTCTCAGAGCGCTGTGCCCGTCTGTCACGGGGGAGTGACCGCCCTGCTCGCGGAGCCGTCCCGGACGTCCGGGAGTCGCCCTTGGCTTAAAATCTTGGAAAAACTTTTTACAGATGGAACATAGAAAGTGGGGGCTTCTCCCCCTTCCCTTACAATGGTGCGAACCGAGCTTTCTCGGCCGTTCCACAAAACTTGCTGGAAGCGAGGATCTCTCCCTCGCCTCCCACTAAGGAGCAGTCTGGACACCCAGCCTCTCCACAGACCTGTAGGAAGCGAGGATTTCTCACTCGCCTCCCACCAAGGAGCAGGCTGGGCACCCAGCCGCTCCACAAACCTGTAGGAAGTGGGAATCTCTCCCCAGCTCCAGCCAAGGAGCAGGCTGGTCACCCAGCCTCTCCACAAACCTGTAGGAAGTGGGAATCTCTCCCAAGCTTCCCACCAAGGAGCAGGCTGGGCACCCAGCCGCTCCACAAACCTGTAGGAAGTGGGAATCTCTCCCCAGCCTCCCACCAAGGAGCAGGCTGGACACCCAGCCGCTCCACAAACCTGTAGGAAGTGGGAATCTCTCCCCAGCCTCCCAGCAAGGAGCAGGCTGGACACCCAGCCGCTCCACAAACCTGTAGGAAGCGGGGCCCATCCCCCACCTCCTACCAAGAAGCAGACCAGGCCTCCCCCGGCCGCTCCATGCCCAGATGTCTCCAGGCCAGCTTTCAATTCAAAGCTCGCATGTGCTAAACATGAAATAAACTTTCGCACTGTGATTTGCTTTTCTCTACCAGTGAACAATCTCAGCCGAGATCACACACCCGCCTCCTCCCCACCAGCCGATCTCTGGGGCAGGTTGGAAAATCGGCAACAGGGAAAACTTGGAGAAATGATTTCAAAAGCAAATTTTCTCACCACCACGCCAGGTTGTCCAGGGATCGCTAGCAATTACTGACTTTAAACAGATACACAATACATAAACAATACACACACATACAAACTACACACTACACAACGAAAAGAACCACCTTTATACTACCTCCTGTGGGATCTTGGAACCATGGTGTCTCGACCTCAGGCCCGTGGCAGGGAATTCTTTAGATTGCTGTCAGAAAGGAATTCCTTGAAGGATGTTTTCGGTCCAGAGGAAGGGTACCAGGTTCTCGTGTCCCTTCTGGGTGTGCCAAATAACTGTTGCCTTTCCCCCAGCCTGGAAAAGAAACTCGAGATCATTTTAGCAAGGAGGTAATATAAAAGGGGATCTTTATTTTGAAGGTCTTCAGGAGCAGTTATGGAAAGGTGTCCATAAAAGCCCAGTCCCTCCAGGGGTGGGTACATATTTATAGCTTTTAGGAAATTAGCATAATTAAGAGCACCAATAAGGAGAACAAGTGGCGATTCAATTCCCCCTCAGGTCCAGCCCCTTCCCTGGAGCCCCCCTCTCAGCACTGCCTGCACTCTGCTTATGAAAATGTACCTCAGAGTTGTTCTCGGCCTTGGTTCCCAGGAAGAACTGAGATAGGACAGGGCCTTGCAACCCCCTGGGGCTTGGAGCTCTGGAATTTGTTTGTCTTTCTGCTTAGGGAAAGGCTATGGAAAGGTACTGGAAAAACTAGCTATTAATATAGTAGGCTACAGAGCCACAAAAATATGGGCAGAGAGTACAGAGAACATATAAAAAGAAAAAAGGCAGAAACCA
>JAVTVJ010007756.1:0-14240 GCA_034509425.1 Eopsaltria australis
CAGAGTCCTGGTTCATGGGATCTTTCCTCAGCGAGGAATGTTGATCCATACGGAATTTCAGGAGGCTGCAGGAAGCACAGTGACTTAGGGCCCAGAAACAAAAAGTGTCCCTTTTCTCTAAGAAAGAAAACTCTGCCCCCCAGGTTCTTGATGTCAGTTTGGAGGAGGGTTTTGGCCCTGCAAGGGCTGCCAGAATCCATCTCGGTGGCAGCTTGGGTCTGCGAGGAATCTTGATCCATACGGAATATCAGGAGGAAGCAGGGAGAAGAGTGCCTTAGGGCCGGGACACAAAAAGTTCTCCTTTTCTCTGAGAATGAGAACTCTGTCCCCAGTTTCTTGATGTCAGTTTGGACGAGGGTTTTGGCCCTGCAAGGGCAGCCAGGGTCCTTGTCGGTGGCAGCAAGGGTCTGTGAGGGATCTTGCTCCATGCGGAATTTGAAGAGGCGGCAGTCGACTCCCAGACAGGGGGCCTACGATACAAATGATGGCACTTTTCCACGTGAAAGAAAACTTAGGCCCCCAGATTCATGATGTCAGTTTGGTGGAGGCTTTTAGCCCTACAAATGCAACCAGAGTCCTGGTTGATGGCAGCTTGCGTCAGCGAATAATCTTGATCCATACGGAATTTCAGGTGGCGTCCGGGAGTACAGTGCCTTAGAGACGGGACACAAAAAGTGTCCGTTTTCTCTGAGAAAGAGAACTCTGCCCCCCAGTTTCTTGATGTCAGTTTGGAGGAGGGTTTGGCCCTGCAAAGGAAGCCGGGGCTCTTTATTGTGGCACCTTGGGTCTGCGAGGAATCTTGATCCATATCGAATTTCAGGAGGAAGCAGGGAGCAGAGTGCCTTAGGGCCGGGACACAAAAAGTGTCCCTTTTCTCTGAGAAAGAGAACTCTGCCCCCCACTTTCTTGATGTCAGTTTGGAGGGTTTTGGCCCTGCAAGGGCAGCCAGGGTCCTTGTCGGTGGTAGCTTGGGTCTGAATAATTTTTGATCCATGCAATTTTCAGGAGGCAGCAGGAGCAGAGTGCTTGTAGAGACGGGACCAAAAGGTGTCCGTTTTCTCTCAGAAAGAGAACTCTGCCCCCCACTTTCTTGATGTCAGTTTGGAGGACGGTTTTGGCCCTGCAAGGGCAGCCAGGGTCCTTGTCGGTGGCAGCTTGGGTCTGCGAGGAATCTTGATCCATACAGAATTTCTGGTGGCCGCAGGGAGCACAGTTCCTTAGGGCTGAGAAACAAAAAGTGTCCCTTTCCTCTGAGAAAGAGAACTCTGCCCCCCAGTTTCTTTATGTCAGTTTGGAGGAGGGTTTTGGCCCTGTAAGGGCAGCCAGGGCTCTTTATTGTGGCACCTTGGGTCTGCGAATAATTTTGATCATAAAGATTTTTCAGGAGGCCTTGGGAGCACAGTGCCTTAGGGCAGGACACAAAAGTGTCCCTTTCTCCAGAGAACTCTCATCCCCACTTTCTTGATGTCAGCGGTTTGGAGGAGGGAACACGGCCTTGCAAGGGCAACCAAGGGTCCTTGTCAGAGGTGGCAACACTGGGTCTGTGAGGGATCTGCTCCATGCGAATTTGAAGAAATGACAGTCGACTCCCCAGACAGAGGGCCTCTGATACAATTAGCACTTTTCCACGTGAAAAACATTTAGATTCATGATGTCGGTTTGGTGGAGGGTTTTAGCCCTACAAATGCAACCAGAGTCCTGGTTGATGGCAGCTTGCGTCAGCGAATAATCTTGATCCATACGGAATTTCAGGTGGCATCCGGGAGCACAGTTCCTTAGGGCCACGACAAAAAAGTGTCCCTTTTCTCTGAGAAAGAGGGCTCTGCACCCCACTTTCTTGATGTCAGTTTGGAGGAGGGTTTTGGCCCTGCAAGGGCAGCCAGGGTCCTTCTTGGTGGCAGCTAGGGTCTGCGAGGAATCTTAATTGATGCGGAATTTATGCATGAGGCTGTCAACTCCCAGATATGTGGCCATCGATACAAAGAATGGCGCTTTTCCAAGTGAAAGAAAACTCAATCCCCCAGATGCATGATGCCAGTTTTTAGGACGCATTTAGCCCTACACTTGCAGCCAGAGTTCTAGATGATGGGCGCTTGGGTCTGGGAAGGATCTTTATCCATGTGGCATTTCAGGTGGGGTCCGGGAGCACAGTGCCTTAGGGCCGGGTCACAAAAAGTGTCCCTTTCCTCTGAGAAAGAGAACTCTGCCCCCCAGTTTCTTGATGTCAGTTTGGAGGAGGGTTTTGGCCTTGCAAGGGCAGCCAGGATCCTTGTCAGTGGCAACTTGGGTCTGTGAGGGATCTTGCTCCATGCGGAATTTGAAGAGGCGGCAGTCGACTTCCAGACATGGGGCCTACGATACAAATGATGGCACTTTTCCACGTGAAAGGAAACTTAGGCCCCCAGATTCATGATGTCGGTTTGGTGGAGGGTTTTAGCTCTACAAATGCAACCAGAGTCCTAGTTGATGGCAGCTTGCGTCAGCGAATAATCTTGATCCATACGGAATTTCAGGTGGCGTCCGGGAGCACAGTGCCTTAGGTCCGGGACACAAAAAGTGTCCCTTTTCTCTGAGAAAGTGAGCTCTGCCCCCCAGTTTCTTGATGTCAGTTTGGAGGAGGGTTTTGGCCCTGCAAGGGCAGCCAGGGTTCTTCTTGGTGGCAGCTTGGGTCTGCGAGGAATCTTAATTGATGCGGAATTTCAGCATGCGGCTGTCAACTCCCAGATATGTGGCCATCGATACAAAGAATGGCGCTGCACAATTAACTCAGTCCCCAGATGCATGACACCCAGTTTTTAGGAGCAGTAGCCCTACATTTGCAGCCAAGTTCTAGTTGATGGCAGCTTGGAATGAGATCTTTATCCGTGTGGCATTTCAGGTGAGGTCGGGAGCACAGTACCTTAGGGCAGGGACACAAAGTGTCCCTTTCCCTCTGAAAGAACTCTGCCCCAGTTTCTTGATGTCAGTTTGGAGGAAGGGTTTTGGCCCCTACAAATACAACAGAGTCCCTAGTTGGTAGCATCTTGCCTCAGCGAAGAATCTTGATCCATCTGTATGTGAATTTCAGGAGGCAGCAGAGCACAATTGCCTTGGACGGAAAAACCAAATGCGTAACTTTTTCCTGAAAGAACTCTGCCCCCACTTTCTTGATGTCAGTTTGGAGGAGGCTTTTGGCCCTGCAAGGGCAGCCCAGGTCCTTCTCGGGGGCAGCTTGGGTCTGTGAGGGATCTTGCTCCATGCGGAATTTGAAGAGGCGGCAGTCGACTCCCAGACAGGGGGCCTACGATACAAATGATGGCACTATTCCAGGTGAAAGAAATCTTAGGCCCCCAGATTCATGATGTCGGTTTGGTGGAGGGTTTTAGCCCTACAAATGCAACCAGAGTCCTGGTTGATGGCATCTTGTCTGAGCGAATAATCTTGATCCATACGGAATTTCAGGTGGCGTCCGGGAGCACAGTGCCTTAGGGCCGGGACACAAAAAGTGTCATTTTTCTCTGAGAAAGAGAGCTCTGCCCCCCAGTTTCTTGATGTCAGTTTGGAGGAGGGTTTTGGCCCTGCAAGGGTAGCCAGGGTCCTGGTCTGTGGCAGCTTGGGTCTGCGAGTAATCTTGATCCACACGGAATTTCAGGAGGATGCAGGGAGCACAGTGACTAAGGGCCGGGACACAAAAAGTTTCCTTTTCTCTGAGAAAGAGAACTCTGCCCCCCAGTTTCTTGATGTCAGTTTGGAGGAGGGTTTTGGCCCTGCAAAGGCAGCCAGGGTCCTTGTCGTGGCAGCTTGGGTCTGCGAGGAATCTTGATCCATGCGGAATTTGAAGAGGCTGCAAGTCGACTCCCAGACAGGGGGCCTGCGATAGCAAATGATGGCAGCTTTCCAACGTGAAAGAAACTTAGGCCCCCAGATTCATGATGTCGGTTTGGTGGAGGGTTTTGCCCTACAAATGCAAGCAGAGTCGCTGTTGATGGCAGCTTGGGGGCGTCAGCGAATAATCTTGATCCATACGAATTACAGGTTGGCGTCCGGGAGCACAATGCTTTCGCCGGGACAGCAAAAAGTGTCCCTTTTCTTTGAGAAAAGAGAAGACTCTGCCCCCCAGTTTCTTGATGTCAGTTTGGAGGGGTTTTTGGCTATGCAAGGCAGCCAGGGTCCTTGGTCGGTGGCAGCTTGGGTCTGCGAGAATCTTAATCCATGACGGAATTTCAGGAGGCATCCGGGAGCACAGTGCCTTAGGTCCAGGACACAAAAAGTGTCCCTTTTCTCTGAGAAAGAGAACTCTGCCCCCCACTTTCTTGATGTCAGTTTGGAGGAGGGTTTTGGCCCTGCAAGGGCAGCCAGGGTCCTTGTCGATGGCCGCTTGGGTCTGCGAGGAATCTTGATCCATACAAAATTTGAAGAGGCACAAGGGAGCAGAGTGCCTTAGGGCCGGGACACAAAAAGTGTCCCTTTTCTCTGAGAAAGAGAACTCTGCCCCCCAGTTTCTTGATGTCAGTTTGGAGGAGGGTTTTGGCCCTACAAATGCAACCAGAGTCCTAGTTGATGGCATCTCGCCTCAGCGAGGAATCTTGATCCATACGGAATTTCAGGAGGCAGCAGGAAGCACAGTGCCTTAGGGACGACAAACAAAATGTGTACCTTTTCTCTGAGAAAGAGAACTCTGCCCCCCAGTTTCTTGATGTCAGTTTGGAGGAGGGTTTTGGCCCTGCAAGGGCAGCCAGGGTCCTATTCGGAGGCAGCTTGGGTCTGTGAGGGATCTTGCTCCATGCGCAATTTGAAGAGGCGGCAGTCGACTCCCAGACAGGGGGCCGTCGATACAAATGATGGCACTTTTCCACGTGAAAGAAAACTTAGGCCCCCAGATTCATGATGTCGGTTTGGTGGAGGGTTTTCGCCCTACAAATGCAACCAGAGTCCTGGTTGATGGCATCTTGCCTGAGCGAATAATCTTGATCCATACAAAATTTCAGGTGGCGTCCGGGAGCAGAGTGACTTAGGGCCGGGACACAAAAAGTGTCCCTTTTCTCTGAGAAAGGAAACTCTGCCCACCAGTTTCTTGATGCCAGTTTTGAGGAGGGTTTTGGCCCTACAAGAGCAGCCAGGGTCCCTGTCGGTGGCAGCTTGGGTCTGCGAGGAATCTTGATCCATACGGAATTTCAGGAGGCAGTAGGGAGCAGAGTGCCTTAGGGCCGGTACACAAAAAGTGTCCCTTTTCTTTGAGAAAGAGAACTCTGCCCCCCACTTTCTTGATGTCAGTTTGGAGGAGGGTTTTGGCCCTGCAAGGGCCGCCAGGGTCCTAGTCGGTGGCTGCTCAGGTCTGCGAGGAATCTTGATCCATACGGAAAATTAGGAGGAAGCAGGGAGCGCAGTACCTTAGGGCCGGGACACAAAAAGTGTCCCTTTTCTTTAAGAAAGAGAACTCTGCCCCCCAGTTTCTTGATGTCAGTTTGGAGGAGGGTTTTGGCCTTGCAAGGGCAGCCAGGGTCCTTGTCGGTGGCAGCTTGGGACTGTGAGGGATCTTGCTCCATGCGGACTTTGAAGAGGTGGCAGTCGACTCCCAGACAGGGGGCCTACGATACATATGATGGCACTTTTCCACGTGAAAGAAATCTTAGGCCCCCAGATTCATGATGTCAATTTGCAGGAGGGTTTTAGCCCTACAAATGCAACCAGAGTCCTGGTTGATGGCAGCTTGCGTCAGCGAATAATCTTGATCCATACGGAATTTCAGGAGGCAGCAGGGAGCACAGTGCCTTAGGGCCACGACAAAAAAAGTGTCCGTTTTCTCTGAGAAAGAGAGCTCTGCCCCCCACTTTCTTGATGTCAGTTTGGAGGAGGGTTTTGGCCCTGCAAGGGCAGCCAGGGTCCTTCTTGGTGGAAGCTTGGGTCTGCGAGGAATCTTAATTGATGCGGAATTTCAGCATGCGGCTGTCAACCCCCAGATATGTGGCCATCGATACAAAGAATGGCGCTTTTCCGAGTGAAAGAAAACTCAGTCCCCCAGAGGCATGATGCCAGTTTTTAGGAGGCATTTAGCCCTACATTTGCAGCCAGAGTTCTAGTTGATGGCAGATTGGGTCTGGGAAGGATCTTTATCCGTGTGGCATTTCAGGTGGCGTCCGGGAGCAGAGTGCCTTAGGGCCGGGACACAAAAAGTGTCCCTTTTCTCTGAGAATGAGAACTCTGCCCCCCAGTTTCTTGATGTCAGTTTGGAGGAGGGTTTTGGCCCTACAAATGCAACCAGAGTCCTAGTTGATGGCATCTTGCCTCAGCGAGGAATCTTGATCCATACGGAATTTCAGGAGGAAGCAGGAAGCACAGTGCCTTAGGGCCGACAAAAAAAATGTGTACCTTTTCTCTGAGAAAGAGAACTCTGCCCCCACTTTCTTGATGTCAGTTTGGAGGAGGGCTTTGGCCTTGCAAGGGCAGCCAGGGTCCTTGTCGGTGGCAGCTTGGGTCTGTGAGGGATCTTGCTCCACGCCGAATTTGAAGAGGCGGCAGTCGACTGCCCAGACAGGGGGCCTACGATACCAAATGATGGACTTATCCACGTGAAAGAAAACTTAGGCCCCCAAGATTCATGATGTCGGTTTGGGTGGGAGGGTTTTCGCCTACAAATGCAAACGCAGGGTCCCTGGTTGTATGGCATCTTGCCTGAGCGAATAATACTGATCCATACAAAATTCAAGTGGCGTCCGGGAGCAGAGTGCCTTCGGGCCGGGAACACAAAAAGTGTCCGTTTTCTCTGAGAAAGAGAACTCTGGCCCCCAGTTTCTTTGATGCCAGTTTTTGGAGGAGGGTTTGCCCTGCAAGGGCAGCCAGGGTCCTGTCGGTGGCAGCTTGGGTCTGCGAGGAATCTTGATCATACGGAATTTCAGGAGCAGTAGGGAGCAGAGTGGCCTTAGGCCGAGACCAAAAAGGGTCGCCTTTTCTTTGAGAAAGAGAACTCGGCCCCCCACTTTCTTGATGTCAGTTTGGAGGAGGGTTTTGGCCCTGCAAGGGCCGCCAGGGTCCTAGTCGGTGGCTGCTCTGGTCTGCGAGGAATCTTGATCCATACGGAATATTAGGAGGAAGCAGGGAGCGCAGTTCCTTAGGGCCGGGACACAAAAAGTGTCCCTTTTCTTTAAGAAAGAGAACTCTGCCCCCCAGTTTCTTGATGTCAGTTTGGAGGAGGGTTTTGGCCCTGCAAGGGCAGCCAGGGTCCTTGTCAGTGGCAGCTTGGGACTGTGAGGGATCTTGCTCCATGCGGAATTTGAAGAGGTGGCAGTCGACTCCCAGACAGGGGGCCTACGATACATATGATGGCACTTTTCCACGTGAAAGAAATCTTAGGCCCCCAGATTCATGATGTCGGTTTGCAGGAGGGTTTTAGCCCTACAAATGCAACCGGAGTCCTGGTTGATGGCAGCTTGCGTCAGCGAATAATCTTGATCCATACGGAATTTCAGGAGGCAGCAGGGAGTACAGTGCCTTATTGCCACGACAAAAAAAGTGTCCGTTTTCTCTGAGAAAGAGAGCTCTGCCCCCCACTTTCTTGATGTCAGTTTGGAGGAGGGTTTTGGCCCTGCAAGGGCAGCCAGGGTCCTTCTTGGTGGAAGCTTGGGTCTGCGAGGAATCTTAATTGATGCGGAATTTCAGCATGCGGCTGTCAACTCCCAGATATGTGGCCTTCGATGCAAACAATGGCGCATTTCCATGTGAAAGAAAACTCAGTCCCCCAGAGGCATGATGCCAGTTTTTAGGAGGCATTTAGCCCTACAATTGCAGCCAGAGTTCTAGTGATGGCAGCTTGGGTCTGGGAAGGATCTTGATCCATGCGGCATTTCAGGTGGCGTCCGGGAGCACAGTGCCTTAGGGCCGGGACACAAAAAGTGTCCCTTTTCTCTGAGAAAGAGAACTCTGCCCCCCACTTTCTTGATGCCAGTTTGGAGGAGGGTTTTGGCCCTACAAATGCAACCAGAGTCCTAGATGATGGCATCTTGACTCAGCGAGGAATCTTGATCCATACGGAACTTCAGGAGGCAGCAGGAAGCACAGTGCCTTAGGGCCGACAAACAAAATGTGTATCTTTTCTCTGAGAAAGAGAACTCTGCCCCCCACTTTCTTGATGTCAGTTTGGAGGAGGGCTTTGGCCCTGCAAGGGCAGCCAGGGTCCTTGTCGGTGGCAGCTTGGGTCTGTGAGGGATCTTGCTCCACGCGGAATTTGAAGAGGCGGCAGTCGACTCCAGGACAGGGGGCCTACGATACAAATGATGGCACTTTTCCACGTGAAAGAAAACTTAGGCCCCCAGATTCATGATGTCGGTTTGGTGGAGGGTTTTGGCCCTACAAATGCAACCAGAGTCCTGGTTATGGCATCTTGCGTCAGCGAATAATCTTGATCCATACGGAATTTCAGGTGGCGTCCGGGAGCAGAGTGCCTTAGGGCCGGGACACAAAAAGTGTCGGTTTTCTCTGAGAAAGAGAACTCTGCCCCCCAGTTTCTTGATGTCAGTTTGGAGGAGGGTTTTGGCCCTGCAAGGGCAGCCAGGGTCCTTGTCGGTGGCAGCTTGGGTGTGCGAGGAATCTTGTTCCATACGGAACTTCAGGAGGCAGCAGGGAGCACAGTGCCTTAGGGCCGAAACACAAAATGTCCCTTTTCTCTGAGAAAGAGAACTCTGCCCCCCACTTTCTTGATGTCAGTTTGGAGGAGGGTTTTGGCCCTGCAAGGGCCGCCAGGGTCCTAGTCGGTGGCTGCTCTGGTCTGCGAGGAATCTTGATCCATACGGAATATGAGGAGGAAGCAGGGAGCGCAGTACCTTAGGGCCGGGACACAAAAAGTGTCCCTTTTCTTTAAGAAAGAGAACTCTGCCCCCCAGTTTCTTGATATCAGTTTGGAGGAGGGTTTTGGCCTTGCAAGGGCAGCCAGGGTCCTTGTCGGTGGCATCTTGGGACTGTGAGGGATCTTGCTCCATGCGGAATTTGAAGAGGTGGCAGTCGACTCCCAGACAGGGGGCCTACGATACATATGATGGCACTTTTCCACGTGAAAGAAATCTTAGGCCCCCAGATTCATGATGTCGGTTTGCAGGAGGGTTTTAGCCCTACAATTGCAACCGGAGTCCTGGTTGATGGCAGCTTGCGTCAGCGAATAATCTTGATCCATACGGAATTTCAGGAGGCAGCAGGGAGTACAGTGCCTTAGTGCCACGACAAAAAAAGTGTCCGTTTTCTCTGAGAAAGAGAGCTCTGCCCCCCACTTTCTTGATGTCAGTTTGGAGGAGGGTTTTGGCCCTGCAAGGGCAGCCAGGGTCCTTCTTGGTGTAAGCTTGGGTCTGCGAGGAATCTTAATTGATGCGGAATTTCAGCATGCGGCTGTCAACTCCCAGATATGTGGCCATCGATACAAAGAATGGCACTTTTCCGAGTGAAAGAAAACTCAGTCCCCCAGAGGCATGATGCCAGTTTTTAGGAGGCATTTAGCCCTACATTTGCAGCCAGAGTTCTAGTTGATGGCAGCTTGGGTCTGGGAAGGATCTTTATCCGTGTGGCATTTCAGGTGGGGTCGGAGAGCAGTAGTGCCATTAGGGCCGGACGCAAAAAGTGTCCCTTTTCTCTGAAAAGAGAACTCTGCCCCCCAAGTTTTCTTTGAATGCCAGTTTGGAGGAGGGTTTTGGCCCTACAACTGCAACCATAGTCCTAGTTGATGGCATTTTGCCTCAGCGAGGAATCTTGATTCATACGGAATTTCAGGAGGCAGCAGGAAGCACAGTGACTTAGGGCCGACAAACAAAATGTGTACCTTTTCTCTGAGAAAGAGAACTCTGCCCCCCACTTTCTTGATGTCAGTTTGGAGGAGGGTTTTGGCCCTGCAAGGGCAGCCAGGGTCCTTGTCGGTGGCAGCTTGGGTCTGTGAGGGATCTTGCTCCATGTGGAATTTGAAGAGGTGGCAGTTGATTCCCAGACATGGGGCCTACAGTACAAATGATGGCACTTATCCACGTGAAAGAAAACTAGGGCATGAAATTCATGATGTCGGTTTGGTGGAGGTTTTAGCCCTACAAATGCAACCAGAGTCCTGGTTGATGGCAGTTTGCGTCAGCCAGGAATCTTGATCCATACGGAATTTCATGTGGCGTCCGGGAGCACAGTGCCTTAGGGCCGGAACACAAAAAGTGTCCCTTTTCTCTGAGAAAGAGAACTCTGCCCCCAAGTTTCTTGATGTCAGTTTGGAGGAGGGTTTTGGCCCTGCAAGGGCAGCCAGGGTCCCTGTCTGTTGCAGCTTGGGTCTGCGAGTAATCTTGATCCATACGGAATTTCAGGAGGATGCAGGGAGCAGAGTGACTTAGGGCCGGGACACAAAAAGTTTCCCTTTTCTCTGAGAAAGAGAACTCTGCCCCCCAGTTTCTTGATGTCAGTTTGGAGGAGGGTTTTGGCCCTGCAAGGGCAGCCAGGGTCCTAGTCGGTGGCAGCTTGGGTCTGTGAGGGATCTTGCTCCATGCGTTATTTGAAGAAGCGGCAGTCGACTCCCAGACAGGGGGCCTGCGATAGAAATGATGGCACTTTTCCACGTGAAAGAAAACTTAGGCCCCCAGATTCATGATGTCGGTTTGGTGGAGGGTTTTAGCCCTACAAATGCAACCAGAGTCCTGGTTGATGGCAGCTTGCGTCAGCGAATAATCTTGATCCATACAGAATTTCAGGTGGCGTCCGGGAGCACAGTGCCTTACGCCGGGACACAAAAAGTGACCCTTTTCTTTGAGAAAGAGAACTCTGCCCCCCAGTTTCTTGATGTCAGTTCGGAGGAGGGTTTTGGCCCTGCAAGGGCAGCCAGGGTCCTTGTCGGTGGCAGCTTGGATCTGCGAGAAATCTTGATCCATACGGAATTACAGGAGGCAGTAGGGAGCAGAGTGCCTTAGGGCCGGGACACAAAAAGTGTCCCTTTTCTCTGAGAAAGAGAACTCTGCCCCCCAGTTTCTTGATGTTAGTTTGGAGGAGGGTTTTGGCCCTACAAATGCAACCAGAGTCCTAGTTCATGGGATCTTTCCTCAGCGAGGTATCTTGATCCATACAGAATTTCAGGAGGCAGCAGGAAGCACAGTGACTTAGGGCCGAGAAACAGAAAGTGTCCCTTTTCTTTGATAAAGAGAACTCTGCCCCCCACTTTCTTGATGTCAGTTTGGAGGAGGGTTTTAGCCCTGCAATGGCAGCCTGGGTCCCTGTCGGTTGCAGCTTGGGTCGGCGAGGAATCTTAATCCATACAGAATTTCAGGAGGCAGCAGAAAGCACAGTGACTTAGGGCCGAGAAACAAAAAGTGTCCCTTTCCTCTGAGAAAGAGAACTCTGCCCCCCAGTTTCTTGATGTCAGTTTGGAGGAGGGTTTTGGCCCTGCAAGGGCAGCCAGGGCTCTTTATTGTGGCACCTTGGGTCTGCGAGGAATCTTGATCCATACGAATTCTCAGGAGGCAGCAGGGAGCAGAGTGCCTTAGGGCCGGGATACAAAAAGTGTCCGTTTTCTCTGAGAAAGAGAACTCTGCCCCCCAGTTTCTTGATGTCAGTTTGGAGGAGGGTTTTGGCCCTGCAAGGGCAGCCAGGGTCCTTGTGTGGCAGCTTGGGTCTGCGAGGAATCTTGATCCATACGGATTCTCAGGAGGAAGCAGGGAGCACAGTGCCTTAGGGCCGGGACACAAAAAGTGTCCCTTTTCTCTGAGAAAGAGAACTCTGCCCCCCACTTTCTTGATGTAAGTTCGGAGGAGGGTTTTGGCCCTACAAATGCAACCAGAGTCCTAGTTGATGGCATCTTGCCTCAGCGAGGAATCTTGATCCATACGAAATTTCAGGAAGCAGCAGGGAGCAGAGTGCCTGAGGGCGGAGAAACAAAAAGTGTCCCTTTTCTCTGAGAAAGAGAACTCTGCCCCCCAGTTTCTTGATGTCAGTTTGGAGGAGGGTTTTGGCCCTGCAAGGGCAGCCAGGGTCCTAGTCGGAGGAAGCTTGGGTCTGTGAGGGATCTTGCTCCATGCGGAATTTGAAGAGGCGGAAGTCGACTCCCAGACAGGGGGCCTGCGATACAAATGATGGCACTTTTCCACGTGAAAGAAAACTTAGGCCCCCAGATTCATGATGTCGGTTTGGTGGAGGGTTTTTGCCCTACAAATGCAACCAGAGTCCTGGTTGATGGCAGCTTGCGTCAGCGAATAATCTTGATTCATACGGAAATTCAGGTGGCGTCCGGGAGCAGAGTGCCTTAGGGCCGGGACACAAAAAGTGTCCCTTTTTCTCTGAGAAAGAGAACTCTGCCCCCCAGTTTCTTGATGTCAGTTTGGAGGAGGATTTTGGCCCTGCAAGGGCAGCCACGGTCCTTGTCGGTGGCAGCTTGGGTCTGCGAGGAATCTTGATCCATACGGAGTTTCAGGAGGCAGCAGGGAGCACAGTGCCTTAGGGCCGGGACACAAAATGTGTCCGTTTTCTCTGAGAAAGAGAACTCTGCCCCCCAGTTTCTTGATGTCAGTTTGGAGGAGGGTTTTGGCCATGCAAGGGCAGCCAGGGTCCTTCTTGGTGGCAGCTTGGGTCTGCGAGGAATCTTAATCCATGCGGAATTTCAGCATGCGGCTGTCAGCTCCCAGATATGTGGCCATCGATACAAAGAATGGCGCTTTTCCGAGTGAAAGAAAACTCAGTCCCCCAGATGCATGATGCCAGTTTTTAGGAGGCATTTAGCCCTACAATTGCAGCCAGAGTTCTCGTTGATGGCAGCTTGGGTCTGGGAAGGATTCTTATCCATGCGGCATTTCAGGTGGCGTCCGGGAGCACAGTGCCTTAGGGCCGGGACACAAAAAGTGTCCCTTTTCTCTGAGAAAGAGAACTCTGCCCCCCAGTTTCTTGATGCCAGTTTGGAGGAGGGTTTTGGCCCTACAAATGCAACCAGAGTCCTAGTTGATGGCATTTTGCCTCAGCGAGAAATCTTGATTCATACGGAATTTCAGGAGGCAGCAGGGAGCACAGTGCCTTAGGGCCAGGACACAAAAAGTGTACCTTTTCTCTGAGAAAGAGAACTCTGCCCCCCAGTTTCTAATGTCAGTTTGGAGGAGGGTTTTGGCCTTGCAAGGGCAGCCAGGGTCCTTGTCGGTGGCAGCTTGGGTCTGTGAGGGATCTTGCTCCATGCGGAATTTGAAGAGGCGGCAGTCGACCCCCAGACAGGGGGCCTGCGATACAAATGATGGCACTTTTCCACGTGAAAGAAAACTTAGGCCCCCAGATTCATGATGTCGGTTTGGTGGAGGGTTTTAGCCCTACAAATGCAACCAGAGTCCTGGTTGATGGCAGCTTGCGTCAGCAAAATATCTTGATCCATACGGAAATTCAGGTGGCGTTCGGGAGCACAGTGCCTTAGGGCCACGACAAAAAAAGTGTCCCTTTTCTCTTAGAAAGAGAACTCTGCCCCCCAGTTTCTTGATGTCAGTTTGGAGGAGGGTTTTGGCCCTGCAAGGGCAGCCAGGGTCCTTGTCGGTGGCAGCTTGGGTCTGCGAGGAATTTTGATCCATACGGTATTTCAAGAGGTAGCAGGGAGCAGAGCGCCTTAGGGCCGGGACACAAAAAGTGTCCGTTTTCTCTGAGAAAGAGAACTCTGCCCCCCAGTTTCTTGATGTCAGTTTGGAGGAGGGTTTTGGCCCTGCAAGGGCCGCCAGGGTCGTTGTCGGTGGCTACTTGGGTCTGCGAGGAATCTTGATCCATACGGAATTTGAATAGGCAGCAGGGAGCAGAGTGCCTTAGGGCCGGGAGACAAAAAGTGTCCCTTTTCTTTGAGAAAGAGAACTCTGCCCCCCAGTTTCTTGATGTCAGTTTGGAGGAGGGTTTTGGCCCTGCAAGGGCAGTCAGTGTCCTAGTCGGTGGCAGCTTGGGTCTGTGAGGGAACTTGCTCTATGCGGAATTGGAAGAGGCGGCAGTCGACTCCCAGAAAGGGGGCCTACGATACAAATGATGGCACTTTTCCACGTGAAAGAAAACTTAGGCCCCCAGATTCATGATGTCGGTTTGGTGGAGGGTTTTAGCCCTACAAATGCAACCAGAGTCCTGGTTGATGGCAGCTTGCGTCAGTGAATAATCTTGATCCATACGGAGTTTCAGGTGGCGTCCGGGAGCAGAGTGCCTTAGGGCCGGGACACAAAAAGTGTCCCTTTTCTCTGAGAAAGAGAACTCTGCCCCCCACTTTCTGGATGTCAGTTTGGAGGAGGGTTTTGGCCCTGCAGGGCAGCCAGGGTCCTTCT
>JAVTVJ010007759.1:0-10111 GCA_034509425.1 Eopsaltria australis
TGTCCATAAAAGCCCAGCCCCTCCAGGGGTGAGTACATATTTATAGCTTTTAGGAAATTAGCATAATTAAGAGCACCAATAAGGAGAACAAGTGGCGATTCAATTCCCCCTCAGGTCCAGCCCCTTCCCTGTAGCCCCCCTCTCAGCACTGGCTGCACTCTGCTTATGAAAATGTACCTCAGAGTTGTTCTCAGCCTTGGTTCCCAGGAAGAACTGAGATAGGACAGGGCCTTGCAACCCCCTGGGGCTTGGAGCTCTGGAATTTGTTTTGTCTTTCTGCTTAGGGAAAGGCTATGGAAAGGGACTGGAAAAACTAGCTATTAATATAGTAGGCTACAGAGCCACAAAAATATGTGCAGAGAGTACAGAGAACATATAAAAAAAAAAAGGCAGAAACCAAACGGCATCACCGGGAGCACAGTGCCTTAGGGCCGGGACACAAAAAGTGTCCCTTTTCTCTGAGAAAGAGAACTCTGCCCCCCAGTTTCTTGATGTCAGTTTGGAGGAGGTTTTGGCCCTGCAAGGGCAGCCAGGGTCCTTGTTGGTGGCAGCTTGGGTCTGCGAGGAATCTTAATCCATGCGGAATTTCAGCATGCGGCTGTCAACTCCCAGATATGTGGCCTTCGATGCAAACAATGGCGCATTTCCATGTAAAAGAAAACTCAGTCCCCCAGATGCATGATGCCAGTTTTTAGGAGGCATTTAGCCCTACAATTGCAGCCAGAGTTCTGGCTGATGGCAGCTTGGGTCTGGGAAAGATCTTGATCCATGTGGCATTTCAGGTGGCGTCCGGGAGCAGAGTGCCTTAGGGCCGGGACACAAAAAGTGTCCCTTTTCTCTGAGAAAGAGAACTCTGCCCCCCAGTTTCTTGATGTCAGTCTTGAGGAGGGTTTTGGCTCTGCAAGGGCAACCAGGGTCCTAGTCGGTGGCAGCTTGGGTCTGTGAGGGATCTTGCTCTATGCCGAATTTGAAGAGGCGGCAGTCGACTCCCAGACAGGGGGCCTACGATACAAATGATGGCACTTTTCCACGTGAAAGAAAACTTAGACCGCCAGATTCATGATGTCGGTTTGGTTGAGGGTTTTAGCCCTACAAATGCAACCCGAGTCCTGGTTTATGGCAGCTTGCGTCAGCGAAAAATCTGATCCATACAGAAATTCAGGTGGCGTCCAGGAACAGAGTGCCTTAGGGCCGGGACACAAAAAGTGTCCCTTTTCTCTGAGAAAGAGAACTCTGCCCCCCAGTTTCGTGATGTCGTTTGGAGGAGGTTGTTTTGGCCTGCAAGGGCAGCCAGGGTCGCCTGTCGGTGGCAGCTTGGGTCTGCGGAGGACATCTGATCCATACGAATTTGAAAGACGCAGCAGGAGCAGAGTGCCTTAAGGGCCCGGGACACAACAAGTGTCCCTTTTCTCTGAGAAAGAGAACTCTGCCCCCCAGTTCTTGATGTTCAGTTTGGAGGAGGGTTTTGGGGCCCTGCAAGGGCAGCCAGGTCGCTTGTTGGGTAGCAGATTGGTCTGCGAGGAATCTTAAATCATTGCGGAATTTCAGCATGCGGCTGTCAACTCCCAGATATGTGGCCTTCGATACAAAGAATGGCGCTTTTCCATGTGAAAGAAAACTCAGTCCCCCAGATCCATGATGCCAGTTTTTTAGGAGGCATTTAGCCCTACAATTGCAGCCAGAGTTCTAGTTCATGGCAGCTTGGGTCTGGGAAGGATCTTGATCCATGCGGCATTTAAGGTGGCGTCCGGTGTTTCCTTTTCCCCCAGCCTGGAAAAGAAACTCGAGATCATTTTAGCAAGGAGGTAATATTAAAGGGGATCTTTATTTTGAAGGTCTTCAGGAGCAGTTATGGAAAGGTGTCCATAAAAGCCCAGCCCCTCCAGGGGTGAGTACATATTTATAGCTTTTAGGAAATTAGCATAATTGATTAAGAGCACCAATAAGGAGAACAAGTGGCGATTCAATTCCCCCTCAGGTCCAGCCCCTTCCCTGGAGCCCCCTCTCAGCACTGGCTGCACTCTGCTTATGAAAATGTACCTCAGAGTTGTTCTCGGCCTTGGTTCCCAGGAAGAACTGAGATAGGACAGGGCCTTGCAACCCCCTGGGGCTTTGAGCTCTGGAATTTGTTTTGTCTTTCTGCTTAGGGAAAGGCTATGGAAAGGGACTGGAAAAACTAGCTATTAATATAGTAGGCTACAGAGCCACAAAAATATGTGCAGAGAGTACAGAGAACATATAAAAGAAAAAAGGCAGAAACCAAACGGCATCATTCCCCCCTTTTTAAGAGACTAACAAGACTCTGTCTTGTCTAGTCTCTACTCTGCATTCAACCATACCTCTGGTTTATACAACTGGCTATCCCACTAGTTGTTACACAGATGCTAATTATAACTACAGTTACTATGAACATTTCTTTTATATAGGTTCAGTTTGGTAACCATGAAGTGAGTGTACTGAAGATATTCAAGGTTCAGTAAGCTCTTTTGAGAGTTACTTGGTGTAGAATTTGAGTTTGCTTTCAAATTTCAACCAAATTTCTAAAAAAATTTTTCATTCAGATTTGCATAAGAACAACAACTAGTGTTAATGATTTTGTGGCTAGTAGGAAATTAAGAGCTATTTTGTTTTGTCAACAGCCTTTAATATGATTAAACATTACATTTGGACTCACAGCTCCATGGGCACAGGCCCAATCTTTATCTTGGGGCAAAACTTACCAGGCCAGATTCTCAACTTTGACAAGTTTTCCTTATGAAGAGCTTTTGGATACATTTTGGACTAGAGTTACATGCAAATTTTAGGACCAAATTTGAATCACGGTTACCAACTGTACAGATAAGAGGTACAAAAGAACAGTTTAAATCATATCATCTCCATTTGTATCAGTCTCTGTTTTCTGGCTGTCTATGGAGCAGACGTCTTCTTAACTCTGGAGCAGTGAATTCAAGGCTCTCTGCCAGCAGCTTTGCATTTGGTGAGGGTAGTCAGGACTTGGAATGACTCTTTTTACTTAGCTCGTAAGATTACTGTCCCTTCATTCAACATAGACTCAGTCTCTAGGCTTGAATAGTTGCTAGTCTTCCTTCTTTCTAGATGACTTTGCTCAGTTCTAGATCTTTCATTGATATAATCAGTCAGCTTTTTTGTGATGGTACATTTGATGGTAAACACTTTCTCATGGTTCCTGGTTCGTGGTTTGTTAACTGCATACCCTGTCTTTTGTTTGCCATCTCGCATGAAGCTGCTCTCATCTGCATACAGCTCCCAGGCTGGCACATCTTTCAGGTCTGCTCTGCTGGAATGGTCTGCAAACAGTCAGACTTAAATACATTATCAGTTAGTGCTGGGAACAGACATACTAGGATTGACAGCAAACGTTTTCAGAATAAAATTATCCAGTTTCAGTAGCATGGCATAGGGTCCATGTCTTCTATGTTCACATAACAAACTTACAGTGGGTTGCATGCAACTGTTGGATGTATCAATTCTTTGCTGCTGGTTGGATGCAGCAATTTTCAGTTGCTGACTGCCCTAGTTCTCCAGTTTCAGGATTATTTTACATAATAGTAAAGAGTCCTTGGTCTTTTTACTCACAAGGATACAGGAGAAGGTCTTTTACAAATTTGACTCAGTAAACCATTCTAAGATATGTGTTAACACAGGACTCTGCTTACTTATAGCATGGTTTAAGGGAGCCTAAACACGGCTTCTTGTTCTTTGGGCTCGGTGTTTCCCTTTTGAGTGCTTACCAGAGCAGACAAAGAGCGCTCGCTGCCCTCGCACGGCCGGGGACGGGCGCGGCATGCGGGCACCCCCGCCCAGGGGCACCCCGGCTCGCCCGCGCTCGGCCCGTGCTGCTGCTCACAGCGGCTCTCGGGTGTCCTTAAAACAAGCTCGTTACTGTGGAAAGTGCGATAGGGCCGTTCCTGCTCTTAGATCTCACACTCCCGGCCCGCTCTGGGACGGTGCGGGCGGGGCCCAGGAGCAGCGAGTGAGCCGGGCCGTGGCCGGCCCCCCCGCCCAAAGCCGCCGGGGGCGGGGCCCCCCCCCCCCCCCCGGCTCCGCAGAGCAGGGCCGAAGCAGCGGCAGCGCTAGCCCTGCGGTCCCGGTTCGCTGCGCTGGACCGGCTCCCCCGCGCATCCCGGCCGTGACCAGGGCAATGGCTAGGAATAACCTCCGCCCCTGCTCAGAGCGGGCTGGTGCCGCGCTTCCGTGTTCACGGGGAAGTGACGCCCTGCTCGCGGAGGCGTCCGAAGTCGCGGGAGTCGCCTTGCTAAAATCTTGGAAAAACTTTTTACAGATGGGAACATAGAAAGTGGGGCTTCCTCCCTTCCCTTACAATGGTGCGAACCGAGCTTTCTCGCCGTTCCACAAACACTTGCTGAGCGAGGAATCTCTCCTCGCCTCCACTAAGGGCAGGCTGGACACCCAGCTCTCCACAGACTGTAGGAAGCCGAGGATTTGCTCACTCGCCTCCACAAAGCAGGCTGGGCACCCAGCCGCTCCACAAACCTGTAGGAAGTGGGAATCTCTCCCCAGCCTCCACCAAGGAGCAGGCTGGACACCCAGCTGCTCCACAAACCTGTAGGAAGTGGGAATCTCTCCCCAGCCTCCCACCAAGGAGCAGGCTGGACACCCAGCCGCTCCACAAACCTGTAGGAAGCGGGGCCCATCCCCCACCTCCTACCAAGAAGCAGACCAGGCCTCCCCCGCCGCTCCATGCCCAGATGTCTCCAGGCCTGCTTTCAATTCAAAACTCGCATGTGCTAAACATGAAATAAACTTTCGCACTGTGATTTGCTTTTCTCTACCAGTGAACAATCTCAGCCGAGATCACACACCTGCCTCCTCCCCACCAGCCGATCTCTGGGGCAGGTTGGAAATCGGCAACAGGAAAAACTTGGAGAAATGATTTCAAAAGCAAATTTTCTCACCACCACGCCAGGTTGTCCTGGGATCGCTAACAATTACTGACTTTAAACAGATAAACAATACATAAACAATACACACACATACAAACTACACACTACACAACGAAAAGAACCACCTTTATACTACCTCCTGTGGGATATTGGAACCATGGTGTCTCGACCTCAGGCCCGTGGCAGTGAATTCTTTAGATTGCTGTCAGAAAGGAATTCCTTGCAGGATGTTTTCGGTCCAGAGGAAGGGTACCAGGTTCTCGTGTCCCTTCTGGGTGTGCCCAATAACTGTTGCCTTTTCCCCCAGCCTGGAAAAGAAACTCGAGATCAATTTAGCAAGGAGGTAATATAAAAGGGGATCTTTATTTTGAAGGTCTTCAGGGGCAGTTATGGAAAGGTGTCCATAAAAGCCCAGCCCCTCCAGGGGTGAGTACATATTTATAGCTTTTAGGAAATTAGCATAATTGATTAAGAGCACCAATAAGGAGAACAAGTGGCGATTCAATTCGCCCTCAGGTCCAGCCCCTTCCCTGGAGCCCCCCTCTCAGCACTGGCTGCACTCTGCTTATGAAAATGTACCTCAGAGTTGTTCTCGGCCTTGGTTCCCAGGAAGAACTGAGATAGGACAGGGCCTTGCAACCCCCTGGGGCTTTGGAGTCTGGAATTTTGTTTTGTCACTTCTGCTTAAGGGAAGGCTATGGAAAGGTATGAAAAAACTAGCTATTACATATAGTAGGCTACAGAGCCACAAAATATGTCAGAGAGTACAGAAGAACATATAAAGAAAAAAGGCAGCAACCAACGGCATCAGCCGGGGAGCACAGTGCTTTAGGGCCGGGACACAAAAGTGTCCCTTTTTCTTGAGAAAGAGAACTCTGTCCCCCAATTTCTTGATGTCAGTTTGGAGGAGGGTTTTGGCCCTGCAAGGGCAGCCAGGGTCCTTCTTGGTGGCAGCTTGGGTCTGCGAGGAATCTTAATCATGCGGAATTTCAGCATGCGGCTGTCAACTCCCAGATATGTGGCCTTCGATACAAACAATGGCGCTTTTCCATGTGAAAGAAAACTCAGTCCGCCAGATGCATGATGCCAGTTTTTAGGAGGCATTTAGCCCTACAATTGCAGCCAGAGTTCTAGTTTAGGCAGCTTGGGTCTGGGAAGGATCTTGATCCGTGCGGCATTACAGGTGGCGTCCCGGAGCAGGGTGCCTTAGGGCTGGGACACAAAAAGTGTCCCTTTTCTCTGAGAAAGAGAACTCTGCCCCCCACTTTCTTGATGTCAGTTTGGAGGAGGGTTTTGGCCCTGCAAGGGCAGCCAGGGTCCTTGTCGGTGGTTGCTTGGGTCTGCGAGGAAATTTGATCCATACGGATTCTCAGGAGGAAGCAGGGAGCACAGTGCCTTAGGGCCGGGACACAAAAAGTGTCCCTTTTCTCTGAGAAAGAGAACTCTGCCCCCCAGTTTCTTGATGTCAGTTTGGAGGAGGGTTTTGGCCCTGCAAGAGGCAGCCAGGGTCTGTTGGTGGGGCAAGCTTGGGTCTGCGGGATCTTGAATCGCATTGCGGAATATCAGGAGAAGCAGGAGCAGCAGTGCGCTTAGGGCCGGGCCAAAAGTGTCCGCGCTTTTCTCTGAGAAGAGAACTCGTGGCCCCCCAGTTTCTTGATGTCAAGTTTGGAGGAGGGTTTGGCCCTGCAAAAGGCAGCCCAGGGTCGCTTGTTGGTGGCAGCTTGGGTCTGCGATGAATCTTAATCCATGCGGAATTTCAGCATGCGGCTGTCAACTCCCAGATAAGTGGCCTTCGATTCAAACAATAGGGCATTTCCATGTGAAAGAAAACTCAGCCCCCCCCAGATGCATGATGCCAGTTTTTAGGAGGCATTTAGCCCTACAATTGCAGCCAGAGTTCTAGCTGTTGGCAGCTTGGGTCTGGGAAGGATCTTGATCCATGCGCCATTTCAGGTGGCGTCCGGTGTTGCCTTTTCCCCCAGCCTGGAAAAGAAACTCGAGATCATTTTAGCAAGGAGGTAATATAAAAGGGGATCTTTATTTTGAGGTCTTCAGGAGCAGTTATGGAAAGGTGTCCATAAAAGCCCAGCCCCTCCAGGGGTGAGTACATATTTATAGCTTTTAGGAAATTAGCATAATTAAGAGCACCAATAAGGAGAACAAGTGGCGATTCAATTCCTCCTCAGGTCCAGCCCCTTCCCTGGAGCCCCCCTCTCAGCACTGGCTGCACTCTGCTTATGAAAATGTACCTCAGAGTTGTTCTCGGCCTTGGTTCCCAGGACGAACTGAGATAGGACAGGGCCTTGCAACCCCCTGGGGCTTGGAGGCTCTGGAATTTTGTTTTTGTCTTTCCTGCTTAGGGAAAGGCTATGGAAAGGTACTGGAAAAACTAGCTATTAATATAGTAGGCTACAGAGCCAAAAAAATATGGGCAGAGAGTACAGAGAAAATATAAAAGAAAAAAGGCAGAAACCAAACGGCCTCATTCCCCCCTTTTTTAGAGACTAACAAGACTCTGTCTTGTCTAGTCTCTACTCTGCATTCAGCCATACCTCTGGTTTATACAACTGGCTATCCAACTAGTTGTTACACAGATGCTAATTATAACTACAGTTACTATGAACATTTCTTTTATCTAGGTTCAGTTTGGTAACCATGAAGTGAGTGTACTGAAGATATTCAAGGTTCAGTAAGCTCTTTTGAGAGTTACTTGGTGTAGAATTTGAGTTTGCTTTCAAATTTCAACCAAAATTCTAAAAAAATTTTTCATTCAGATTTTCATAAGAACAACAACTAGTGTTAATGATTTTGTGGCTAGTAGGAAATTAAGAGCTATTTTGTTTTGTCAACAGCCTTTAATATGATTAAACATGACATTTGGAATCACAGCTCCATGGGCACAGGCGCAATCTTTATCTTGGGGCAAAACTTACCAGGCCAGATTCTCAACTTTGACAAGTTGTCCTTATGAAGAGCTTTTGGATACATTTTGGACTAGAGTTACATGCAATTTTTAGGACCAAATTTGAATCACGGTTACCAACTGTACAGATAAGAGGTACAAAAGAACAGTTTAAATCATATCATCTCAATTTGTATCAGTCTCTGTTTTCTGGCTGTCTATGGAGCAGACGTCTTCTTAACTCTGGAGCAGTGAATTCAGGCTCTCTGCCAGCAGCTTTGGATTTGGTGAGGGTAGTCAGGACTTGGAATGACTCTTTTTACTTAGCTCGTAAGATTACTGTCCCTTCATTCAATATAGACTCAGTCTCTAGGCTTGAATAGTTGCTAGTCTTCCTTCCTTCTAGATGACTTTGCTCAGTTCTAGATCTTTCATTGATATAATCAGTTCAGCTTTTGGTGATGGTACATTTGATGGTAACACTTTTCTCATGGTTACCTGGTTCGTGGTTGTTCCTGCATAACCTGTCTTTTGTTTGCCATCTCGCATGAAGCTGCTCTCATCTGCATACAGCTCCCAGGCTGGCACATCTTTCAGGTCTGCTCTGCTGGAATAGGCTTCTTCAATGGTCTGCAAACAGTCAGACTTTAAATACATTATCAGTTTGTGCTGGGATCAGACATACTAGGATTGACAGCAAACGTTTTCAGAATAACATTATCCAGTTTCAGTAGCATGGCATAGGGTCCATGTCTTCTATGTTCACAGAACAAACTTACAGTGGGTTGCATGCAACTGTTGGATGTATCAATTCTTGGCTGCTGGTTGGATGCAGCAATTTTCAGTTGCTGACTGCCCTAGTTCTCTAGTTTCAGGATTATTTTACATAATAGTAAAGAGTCCTTGGTCCTTTTTACTCACAGGGATACAGGAGAAGGTCTTCTACAAATTTAACTCAGTAAACCATCCTAAGATCTTTGTTAACACAGGACTTGCTTACTTTAGAGCATGGTTTTAAGGGATTTCCTAAAGCTTCTTGTTCTTCTGGGCTGTGTTTCCTTTTGAGTGCTTACAGAGCAGACAAAGAGAGCTCGCTGCCCTCGCACAGGCCGGGGAGGGCGCGGGTCATGCGGGCACGCCGCCCAGGGGCAACGCCACGGCTCGCCGGCGCTCCCGGCCCGTGCTGCTGCTCACCGCGGCTCTCGGGTGTCCTTAAAACAAGCTCGTTACTGTGGAAAGTGCGATAGGGCCGTTCCTGCTCTTAGATCTCACACTCGCGGCCCGCTCTGGGCCGGTGCGGGCGGGGCCCAGGAGCAGCGAGTGAGCCGGGCCGTGGCCGCGCAGCGGCGGCCCCGCCTCCGCCAGAGCAGGGCCGAAGCAGCGCAGCGGCAGCCCCGGTCCGGTTCGCTTCCTGGGACCGCTCCCCCGCGCATCCCCCGGCCGTGACCAGGGCAATGGCAGGAATCACCTCCGCCCCTCTCAGAGCGGCTGGTGCCCCGCTTCTGTCACGGGGAGTGACCGCCCTGCTCGCGGAGCCGTCCCGGAAGTCCGGGAGTCGCCCTTGCCTTAAAATCTTGGAAAAACTTTTTACAGATGGAACATAGAAAGTGGGGGCTTCTCCCCCTTCCTTACAATGGTGCGAACCGAGCTTTCTCGGCCGTTCCACAAAACTTGCTGGAAGCGAGGATCTCTCCCTCGCCTCCCACTAAGGAGCAGGCTGGACACCCAGCCTCTCCACAGACCTGTAGGAAGCGAGGATTTCTCACTCGCCTCCCACCAAGGAGCAGGCTGGGCACCCAGCCGCTCCACAAACCTTTAGGAAGTGGGAATCTCTCCCCAGCTTCCCACCAAGGAGCAGGCTGGACACCCAGCCGCTCCACAAACCTGTAGGAAGTGGGAATCTCTCCCCAGCCTCCCACCAAGGAGCAGGCTGGACACCCAGCCGCTCCACAAACCTGTAGGAAGCGGGGCCCATCCCCCACCTCCTACTAAGAAGCAGACCAGGCCTCCCCCGGCCGCTCCATGCCCAGATGTCTCCAGGCCAGCTTTCAATTCAAAACTCGCATGTGCTAACCATGAAATAAACTTTTGCACTGTGATTTGCTTTTCTCTACCAGTGAACAATCTCAGCCGAGATCACACACCCGCCTCCTCCCCACCAGCCGATCTCTGGGGCAGGTTGGAAAATCGGCAACAGGAAAAACTTGGGAGAAATGATTTCAAAAGCAAATTTTCTCACCACCACGCCAGGTTGTCCTGGGCTCGCTAACAATTACTGACTTTA
>JAVTVJ010007766.1:0-13247 GCA_034509425.1 Eopsaltria australis
CCTCCCACTAAGGAGCAGGCTGGACACCCAGCCTCTCCATAGACCTGTAGGAAGCGAGGATTTCTCACTCGCCTCCCACCAAGGAGCAGGCTGGGCACCCAGCCGCTCCACAAACCTGTAGGAAGTGGGAATCTCTCCCCAGCTTCCCACCAAGGAGCAGGCTGGGCACCCAGCCGCTCCACAAACCTGTAGGAAGTGGGAATCTCTCCCCAGCCTCCCACCAAGGAGCAGGCTGGACACCCAGCCGCTCCACAAACCTGTAGGAAGGGGGAATCTCTCCCCCGCCTCCCACCAAGGAGCAGGCTGGACACCCAGCCGCTCCACAAACCTGTAGGAAGCGGGGCCCATCCCCCACCTCCTACCAAGAAGCAGACCAGGCCTCCCCCGGCCGCTCCATGCCCAGATGTCTCCAGGCCAGCTTTCAATTCAAAACTCGCATGTGCTAAACATGAAATAAACTTTCGCACTGTGATTTGTTTTTCTCTACCAGTGAACAATCTCAGCCGAGATCACACACCCGCCTCCTCCCCACCAGCCGATCTCTGGGGCAGGTTGGAAAATCGGCAACAGGAAAAACTTTGAGAAATGATTTCAAAAGCAAATTTTCTCACCACCACGCCAGGTTGTCCTGGGATCGCTAACAATTACTGACTTAAAACAGATACACAATACATAAACAATACACACACATACAAACTACACACTACACAACGAAAAGAACCACCTTTATACTACCTCCTGTGGGATCTTGGAACCATGGTGTCTCGACCTCAGGCCCGTGGCACGGAATTCTTTAGATTGCTGTCAGAAAGGAATTCCTTGCAGGATGTTTTCGGCCCAGAGGAAGGGTACCAGGTTCTTGTGTCCCTTCTGGGTGTGCCAAATAACTGTTGCCTTTTCCCCCAGCCTGGAAAAGAAACTTGAGATCATTTTAGCAAGGAGGTAATATAAAAGGGGATCTTTATTTTGAAAGTCTTCAGGAGCAGTTATGGAAAGGTGTCCATAAAAGCCCACCCCCTCCAGGGGTGAGTACATATTTATAGCTTTTAGGAAATTAGCATAATTGATTAAGAGCACCAATAAGGAGAACAAGTGGCGATTCAATTCCCCCTCAGGTCAGCCCCTTCCCTGGAGCCCCCCTCTCAGCACTGGCTGCACTCTGCTTATGAAAATGTACCTCAGAGTTGTTCTCGGCCTTGGTTCCCAGGAAGAACTGAGATAGGACAGGGCCTTGCAACCCCCTGGGGCTTGGAGCTCTGGAATTTCTTTTGTCTTTCTGCTTAGGGAAAGGCTATGGAAAGGTACTGGAAAAACTAGCTATTACTAGTAGGCTACAGAGCCACAAAAATATGGGCAGAGAGTATGAGAACATATAAAAGAAAAGGCAGAAAACTAAAACGGCATCACCGAGCAGAGTGTTTAGGGCCGGGACACAAAAAGTGTCCCTTTTCTCTGAGAAAGAGAACTCTGCCCCCCACTTTCTTGATGTCAGTTTGGAGGAGGGTTTTTGACCTGCAAGGGCAGCCAGGGTCCTTCTCGGTGGCAGCTTGGGTCTGCGAGGAATCTTGATCCATGCGGAATTTCAGCATGCGGCTGTCAACTCCCAGATATGTGGCCTTCGATGCAAACAATGGCGTATTTCCATGTGAAAGAAAACCCAGTCCCCCAGATGCATGATGCCAGTTTTTAGGAGGCATTTAGCCCTACAATTGCAGCTAGAGTTCTAGCTGATGGCAGCTTGGGTCTGGGAAGGATCTTGATCCATGCGGCATTTCAGGTGGCGTCCGGGAGCAGAGTGCCTTAGGGCCGGGACACAAAAAGTGTCCCTTTTCTCTGAGAAAGATAGCTCTGCCCCCCAGTTTCTTGATGTCAGTTTGGAGGAGGGTTTTGGCCCTGCAAGGGCAGCCAGTGTCCCAGTCGGTGGCAGCTTGGGTCTGCGAGGGATCTTGATCCATGCGGAATTTGAAGAGGCGTCAGCTTCAATTCCCCAGACATGGGGCCTAATGTATACAAAATGATGCGCACTTTTCCATGGGAAAGAAAAACCAGCCCCAGATTCATGATGTCGGTTTGGTGGGAGGGTTTGGCCTCTATTAAAATGCAACCAGAGTCCTGGTTGATGGCATCTCAAGGCCAGCGGTAATCTTGATCCATACCGGAATTTCAGGTGGCGTCCAGGAGCAGAAAGTCTAGGGCCAGGACACAAAAAGTGTCCTTCTCTGAGAAAGAGAACCTGTCCCCAGTTTCGTGGGATGTCAGCTCTGAGAGGGTTTTGGCCCTGCAAGGGCAGCCAGGGTCCCTGTCGGTGGCAGCTTGGTCTGCGAGGAATCTTGATCCATAATGGAATTTTGAAGCACGCATAGGGAGCAGAGTGTTTTAGGGCTCGGACACAAAAGTGTCCCTTTTCTCTGAGAAAGAGAACTCTGCCACCCACTTTCTTGATGTCAGTTTGGAGGAGGCTTTTGGCCCTGCAAGGGCAGCCAGGGTCCTTGTCGGTGGCAGCTTGGGTCTGTGAGGGATCTTGCTCCATGCGGAATTTGAAGAGGCGGCTGTCGACTCCCAGACATGGGGCCTTCGATACAAACAATGGCGATTTCCATGGGAAAGAAAACTCAGTCCTCCAGATCCATGATGCCAGTTTTTAGGAGGCATTTAGCCCTACAATTGCAGCCAGAGTTCTAGTTGATGGCAGCTTCGTCTGAAGGATCTTAATCCATGTGGCATTTCAGGTGGCGCCCGTGTTGCCTTTTCCCCCAGCCTGGAAAAGAAACTCGAGATCATTTTAGCAAGGAGGTAATATAAAGGGGATCTTTATTTTGAAGGTCTTCAGGAGCAGTTATGGAAAGGTGTCCATAAAAGCCCAGCCCCTCCAGGGGTGAGTACATATTTATAGCTTTTAGGAAATTAGTATAATTGATTAAGAGCACCAATAAGGAGAACAAGTGGCGATTCAATTCCCCCTCAGGTCCAGCCCCTTCCCTGGAGCCCCCCTCTCAGCACTGGCTGCACTCTGCTTATGAAAATGTACCTCAGAGTTGTTCTCGGCCTTGGTTCCCAGGAAGAACTGAGATAGGATAGGGCCTTGCAACCCCCTGGGGCTTGGAGCTCTGGAATTTGTTTTGTCTTTCTGCTTAGGGAAAGGCTATGGAAAGGTACTGGAAAAACTAGCTATTAATATAGTAGGCTACAGAGCCACAAAAATATGGGCAGAGAGTAATGAGAACATATAAAAGAAAAAAGGCAGAAACCAAACGGCATCACTGGGAGCATAGTGTGTTTTAGGCCGGGACCCAAAAAGTGTCCCTTTTCTCTGAGAAAGAGAACTCTGCCCCCCACTTTCTTGATGTCAGTTTGGAGGAGGGTTTTGGCCCTGCAAGGGCAGCCAAGGTCCTTGTTGGTGGCAGCTTGGGTCTGCGAGGAATCTTAATCCATGCGGACTTTCAGCATGCGGCTGTCAACTCCCAGATATGTGGCCTTCGATGCAAACAATGGCGCATTTCCATGTGAAAGAAAACTCAGTGCCCCAGATGCATGATGCGAGTTTTTAGGAGGCATTTAGCCCTACAATTGCAGCCAGAGTTCTAGCTGATGGCAGCTTTGGTCTGGGAAGGATCTTGATCCATGCATTTCAGGTGGTGGCCTCGAGCAGAGTGTTTTAGGGGCTGGACACAAAAGTGTCCCTTTCTCTGAGAAAGATAGCTCTGCCCCCAGTTTTGATGTCAGTTTGAGGAGGGTTTTGGCCCTGCAAGTGGGCAGCCAGTGTCGAAGTCGATGGCAGCTTGGGTCTAATGAGGGATCTTGCCCATGCAGAATTTGAAGAGGCGTCAGCCGACTCTGTGACACATGTGGGGCCTAACATACAAATGATGGCACTTTTCCACGTGAAAGAAAACTTAGGCCCCCAGATTCATGATGTCGGTTTGCGGAGGGTTTTGGTTCTTACAAATGCAACTAGAGTCCAGCTGATGGCATCTTGGCGCCAGCGACAAATTAATCCACAACCAGGTGGCCCTAGAGCAGAGTGCCTTAGGGCGGGGCACAAAAAGTGTCCCTTTTCTCTGAGAAAGAGAACTCTGCCCCCCAGTTTCGTGATGTCAGTTTGGAGGAGGGTTTTGGCCCTGCAAGGGCAGCTAGGGTCCCTGTCGGTGGCAGCTTGGGTCTGCGAGGAATCTTGATCCATACGGAATATCAGGAGGGAGCAGGGAGTAGAGTGCCTTTGGGCCGGGACACAAAAAGTGTCCCTTTTCTCTGAGAAAGAGAACTCTGCCCCCCAGTTTCTTGATGTCAGTTTGGAGGAGGGTTTTGGCCCTGCAAAGGCAGCCAGGGTCCTTGTTGGTAACAGCTTGGGTCTGCAAGGTATCTTAATCCATATGGAATTTCAGCATGCGGCTGTCAACTCCCAGATATCTGGCCTCTCGATGCAAAACAATGTGGCACATTTCCATGTGAAAGAAAACCTTAGCCCCTAGATGCATGATGCCAGTTTTTAGGGAGGCATTTAGCCCTACAATTGCAGCCAGAGTTCTACCTGATGGCAGCTTGGGTCTGGGAAGGATCTTGATCCATGCGGCATTTCAGGTGGCGTCCGGTGTTGCCTTTTCCCCCAGCCTGGAAAAAAAACTCGAGATCATTTTAGCAAGGAGGTAATATAAAAGGGGATCTTTATTTTGAAGGTCTTCAGGAGCAGTTATGGAAAGGTGTCCATAAAAGCCCAGCCCCTCCAGGGGTGAGTACATATTTATCGCTTTTAGGAAATTAGCATAATTGATTAAGAGCAATCTCAATAACGAACAAGTGATGCATCTACCCCCGTCCAGCCTCCCTGAGCCCTCTCAGCACTGGCTGCACTCTGCTTTATGAAAAATTCTGTGAGTTGTTCTCGGCCTTGGTTCCCAGGAAGAACTGAGATAGGACAGGGCCTTGCAACCCCCTGGGGCTTGGAGCTCTGGAATTTGTTTTGTCTTTCTGCTTAGGGAAAGGCTATGGAAAGGTACTGGAAAAACTAGCTATTACTATAGTAGGCTACAGAGCCACAAAAATATGGGCAGAGAGTACAGAGAACATATAAAAGAAAAAAGGCAGAAACCAAACGGCATCATTCCCCCCTTTTTTGAGACTAACAAGACTCTGTCTTGTCTAGTCTCTACTCTGCATTCAACCATACCTCTGGTTTATACAACTGGCTATCCCACTAGTTGTTACACAGATGCTAATTATAACTACAGTTACTATGAACATTTCTTTTATCTAGGTTCAGTTTGGTAACCATGAAGTGAGTGTACTGAAGATATTCAAGGTTCAGTAAGCTCTTTTGAGAGTTACTTGGTGTAGAATTTGAGTTTGTTTTCAAATTTCAACCAAATTTCTAAAAAAATTTTTCATTCAGATTTGCATAAGAACAACAACTAGTGTTAATGATTTTGTGGCTAGTAGGAAATTAAGAGCTATTTTGTTTTGACAACAGCCTTTAATATGATTAAACATGACATTTGGAATCACAGCTCCATGGGCACAGGCCCAATCTTTATCTTGGGGCAAAACTTACCAGGCCAGATTCTCAACTTTGACAAGTTGTCCTTATGAAGAGCTTTTGGATACATTTTGACTAGGAGTTATATGCAAATTTTAGGACCAAATTTGAATCAATAAGTTACCAACTGTGCCAGATAAGAGGTACAAAAGAACAGTTTAAATCATATCATCTCAATTTGTATCAGTCTCTGTTTTCTGGCTGTCTATGGAGCAGACGTCTTCTTAACTCTGGAGCAGTGAATTCAAGGCTCTCTTCCAGCAGCTTTTGATTTGGTGAGGGTAGTCAGGACTTGGAATGACTCTTTTTACTTAGCTCGTAAGATTACTGTCCCTTCATTCAACATAGACTCAGTCTCTAGGCTTGAATAGTTGCTAGTCTTCCTTCCTTCTAGATGAATTTGCTCAGTTCTAGATCTTTCATTGATATAATCAGTTCAGCTTTTTGTGATGGTACATTTGATGGTAACACTTTTCTCATGGTTACCTGGTTCGTGGTTGTTACTGCATAACCTGTCTTTTGTTTGCCATCTCGCATGAAGCTGCTCTCATCTGCATACAGCTCCCAGGCTGGCACATCTTTCAGGTCTGCTCTGCTGGAATAGGCTTCTTCCATGGTCTGCAGTCAGACTTAAATACATTATCAGTTAGTGCTGGGAACAGACATACTAGGATTGACAGCAAACGTTTTCAGAATAACATTATCCAGTTTCAGTAGCATGGCATAGGGTCCATGTCTTCTATGTTCACAGAAGAAAATTACAGTGGGTTGTATTTACTGTTGGATGTATCAATTTGGCTGTTGGTTGATGCAGTAATTTTCAGTTGCTGACTGCCCTAGTTCTCCAGTTTCTGTGGATTATTTTTACATACAGTAAAAGAGTCCTTGGTCTTTTTTACTCTGGCCAAGGATACAGGAGAAGGTCTTTTACAAATTTAACTCAGTAAACCATTCTAAGATATTTGTTAACACAGGACTCTGCTTACTTATAGCATGGTTTAAGGGAGCCTAAAAACGGCTTGTTCTTTGGGCTCGGTGTTTCCCTTTTGAGTGCTTACCAGAGCAGACAAAGAGCGCTCGCTGCCCTCGCACGGCCGGGGACGGGCGCGGCATGCGGGCACCCCCGCCCAGGGGCACCCCCGGCTCGCCCGCGCTCGGCCCGTGCTGCTGCTCACAGCTGCTCTCGGGTGTCCTTAAAACAAGCTCGTTACTGTGGAAAGTGCGATAGGGCCGTTCCTGCTCTTAGATCTCACACTCCCGGCCCGCTCTGGGCCGGTGCGGGCGGGGCCCAGGGAGCAGCGAGTGAGCCGGGCCGTGGCCGCGCAGCGGCGGCCCCGCCTCCGCCCGAGCAGGGCCGGGCGGCTTAGCCGGGCAGCCCCGTCCCGGCCCGCTTCCTGGGACTGGGGCCTCCCCTCACAAGATCTCTCGCGTCAGTGGGACTAGGCAATGGCAGGGAATCACCGCCTCTCAGAGCGGCTGGTGCCCCGCCTCTGTCACGGGGGAGTGACCGCCCTGCTCGCGGAGCCGTCCCGGAAGTCCGGGAGTCGCCCTTGCCTTAAAATCTTGGAAAAACTTTTTACAGATGGAACATAGAAAGTGGGGGCTTCTCCCCCTTCCCTTACAATGGTGCTAACCGAGCTTTCTCGGCCGTTCCACAAAACTTGCTGGAAGCGAGGATCTCTCCCTCGCCTCCCACTAAGGAGCAGGCTGGACACCCAGCCTCTCCACAGACCTGTAGGAAGCGAGGATTACTCACTCGCCTCCCACCAAGGAGCAGGCTGGGCACCCAGCCGCCCACAAACCTGTGGAAGGGAATCTCTCCCAGCTTCCTACTCAAGGAGCAGCAGGCTGGGCACCCAGCCGCTCCACAAAACCTGTAGGAAGTGGGAATCTCTCCCCAGCTTCCCACCAAGGAGCAGGCTGGGCACCCAGCCGCTCCACAAACCTGTAGGAAGTGGGAATCTCTCCCCAGCCTCCTACCAAGGAGCAGGCTGGACACCCAGCCGATCCACAAACCTGTAGGAAGCGGGGCCCATCCCCCACCTCCTACCAAGAAGCAGACCAGGCCTCCCCCGGCCGCTCCATGCCCAGATGTCTCCAGGCCAGCTTTCAATTCAAAACTCGCATGTGCTAAACATGAAATAAACTTTCGCAATGTGATTTGCTTTTCTCTACCAGTGAACAATCTCAGCCGAGATCACACACCCGCCTCCTCCCCACCAGCCGATCTCTGGGGCAGGTTGGAAAATCGGCAACAGGAAAAAATTGGAGAAATTATTTCAAAAGCAAATTTTCTCACCACCACGCCAGGTTGTCCTGGGATCGCTAACAATTACTGACTTTAAACAGATACACAATACATAAACTATACACACACATACAAACTACACACTACACAACAAAAAGAACCACCTTTATACTACCTCCTGTGGGATCTTGGAACCATGGTGTCTCGACCTCAGGCCCGTGGCAGGGAATTCTTTAGATTTGCTGTCAGAAAGGAATTCCTTGCAGATGTTCGGTCCAGAGGGAAGGGTAACCCAGGTTCTCGGTCCCTTCTGGGGTGCCAAAAATAAACTGTTGCCTTTTCCCCCAGCCTGGAAAAGAAACTCGAGATCATTTAGCAGGAGTAATATAAAAGGGGATCTTTATTTTGAAGGTCTTCAGGAGCAGTATGGAAAGGTGTCCATAAAAGCCCAGCCCCTCCAGGGGTGAGTACATATTTATAGCTTTTAGGAAATTAGCATAATTGATTAAGAGCACCAATAAGGAGAACAAGTGGCGATTCAATTCCCCCTCAGGTCCAGCCCCTTCCCTGGAGCCCCCCTCTCAGCACTGGCTGCAATCTGCTTATGAAAATGTACCTCAGAGTTGTTCTCGGCCTTGGTTCCAGGAAGAACTGCAATAGGACAGGGCCTTGCAACCCCCTGGGGCTTGGAGCTCTGGAATTTGTTTTGTCTTTCTGCTTAGGGAAAGGCTATGGAAAGGTACTGGAAAAACTAGCTATTAATATAGTAGGCTACAGAGCCACAAAAATATGTGCAGAGAGTACAGAGAAACATATAAAGAAAAAGGCAGAAACCAAACGGCACACGCAGAGCACAGTGCCTTAGGGCCGGGACACAAAAAGTGTCCCTTTCTCTGAGAAAGAGAACTCTGCCCCCCAGTTTTCTTGATGTCAGTTTGCAGGAGGCTTTTGGCCTGCAAGGGCAGCCAGGGTCCTTGTTGGTGGCAGCTTGGTCTCGAGATTTAATCCATGCGGAATTTCAGCATGCAGCTGTCAACTCCCAGATATGTGGCCTTCGATGCAAACAATGCCGCTTTTCCATGTGAAAGAAATTTCAGTCCCCCAGATGCATGATGCCAGTTTTTAGGAGGCATTTAGCCCTACAATGCAGCCAGAGTTCTAGCTGATGGCAGCTTGGGTCTGGGAAGGATCTTGATCCATGCGGCATTTCAGGTTGTGTCCGGGAGCAGAGTGCCTTAGGGCCGGGACACAAAAAGTGTCCCTTTTCTCTGAGAAAGATAGCTCTGCCCCCCAGTTTCTTGATGTCAGTTTGGAGGAGGGTTTTGGCCCTGCAGGGCAGCCAGTGTCCTAGTCGGTGGCAGCTTGGGTCTGCGAGGGATCTTGCTCCATGCGGAATTTGAAGAGGCGGCAGTCGACTCCCAGACATGGGGGCTACGATACAAATGATGGCACTTTTCCACGTGAAAGAAAACTTAGGCCCCCAGATTCATGATGTCGGTTTGGTGGAGGGTTTTGGCCCTTCAATTGCATCCAGAGTCCTGGTTGATGGCATCTTTGCGTCAGCGAATAATCTTATCCAATACGGAATTTCAGGTGGCGTCGGGAGCAAGTGCCTAGGGCCAGGACACAAAAAGGTGTCCCTTTTCTCTGAGAAAGAGAACTCTGCCCCCCAGTTTTTGATGTCCAGTTTGGAGGAGGGTTGCCCTGCAAAGGCAGGCCAGTCCTTGTGTGGCAGCTTGGTCTGCGGGAATCTTAATCCATGCGGAATTTCATCATGCGGCTGTCATCTCCCAGATATGTGGCCTTCGATTCAAACGATGGCGCATTTCCATGTGAA
Source organism: Eopsaltria australis (assembly GCA_034509425.1). NCBI lineage: Eukaryota > Metazoa > Chordata > Aves > Passeriformes > Petroicidae > Eopsaltria > Eopsaltria australis. The sequence goes on from JAVTVJ010007766.1 coordinate 9,616, forward strand.
AGAAAACTCAGTCCCCCAGATCCATGATGCCAGTTTTTAGGAGGCATTTAGCCCTACAATTTCAGCCAGAGTTCTAGTTGATGGCAGCTTGGGTCTGGGAAGGATCTTGATCCATGCGGCATTTCAGGTGGCGTCCGGTGTTGCCCTTTTCCCGCAGCCTGGAAAAGAAACTCGAGATCATTTTAGCAAGGAGGTAATATAAAAGGGGATCTTTATTTTGAAGGTCTTCAGGAGCAGTTATGGAAAGGTGTCCATAAAAGCCCAGCCCATCCAGGGGTGAGTACATATTTATAGCTTTTAGGAAATTAGCATAATTAAGAGCACCAATAAGGAGAACAAGTGGCGATTCAATTCCCCCTCAGGTCCAGCCCCTTCCCTGGAGCCCCCCTCTCAGCACTGGCTGCACTCGGCTTATGAAAATGTAACTCAGAGTTGTTCTCGGCCTTGGTTCCCAGGAAGAACTGAGATAGGACAGGGCCTTGCAACCCCCTGGGGCTTGGAGCTCTGGAATTTGTTTTGTCTTTCTGCTTAGGGAAAGGCTATGGAAAGGTACTGAAAAAACTAGCTATTAATATAGTAGGCTACAGAGCCACAAAAATATGTGCAGAGAGTACAGAGAACATATAAAAGAAAAAAGGCAGAAACGAAACGGCATACCGGGGCACAGTGCCTTAGGGAGCGGGACACAAAAAGTGTCCCTTTTTCTGACTTGAGAAAGAGAACTCTGCCCCCAGTTTTCTTGATGGTCAGTTTGGAGGAGGGTTTGGCCTGCAAGGGCAGCCAGGGCCTTGTTGGTGGCAGCTTGGGTCTGGCGAGTAATCTTGCTCCATGCGGAATTTCAGCATGCGGCTGTCAACTCCCAGATATGTGGCCTTCGATTCAAACAATGGCGCTTTTCCATGTGAAAGAAAACTCAGTCTCCCAGATGCATGATGCAGTTTTTAGGAGGCATTTAGCCCTACAATTGCAGCCAGAGTTCTAGTTGATGGCAGCTTGGGTCTGGGAAGGATCTTGATCCATACGGAATTTCAGGTGGCGTCCGGTAGCAGAGTGCCTTAGGGCCGGGACACAAAAAGTGTCCCTTTTCTCTGAGAAAGAGAACTCTGCCCCCAGTTTCTTTGTGTCAGTTTGGAGGAGGGTTTTGGCCCTGCAAGGGCAGCCAGGGTCCTTGTCGGTGGCAGCTTGGGTCTGTGCGGGATCTTGCTCCATGCGGAATTTGAAGAGGCGGCAGTCGACTCCCAGACATGGGGCCTACGATACAAATGATGGCACTTTTCCACGTGAAAGAAAACTTGGGCCCCCAGATTCATGATGTCGGTTTGGTGGAGGGTTTTAGCCCTACAAATGCAACCAGGGTCCTGGTTGATGGCAGCTTGCGTCAGCGAATAATCTTGATCCATACTGAATTTCAGGTGGTGTCTGGGAGCAGAGTGCCTTAGGGCCGGGACACAAAAAGTGTCCCTTTTCTCTGAGAAAGAGAACTCTGCCCTAGTTTTTTGATGTCAGTTTGGAGGAGGGTTTTGGCTGCAAGCGGGCATCCGGGTCCCTGTTCGGTGGCAGCTTGGTCTGCGAGGAATCTTGATCCATACGGAATTTGAAGAGCGCAGCAGGGCACAGAGTGCCTTAGGGCGGGTACACAAATATTGTGTACTTTTCTCTGAGAAAGAGAACTCTGGCGCCCAGTTTCTTGATGTCAGTTTTTGGAGGAGGGTTTTGGCCTGCAAAGGGCAAGCCAGGGTCCTGTTTGGTGGGAGCTTTGGGTCTGCGGGGATCTTGATCATACGGAATTAGAGGAAGCCGGAGCAGCAGTGCTTAGGGCCGGGACACAAAGTGTCCCCTTTTCTCTGAGAAAGATAGCTCTGCTCCCAGTTTTCTTGATGTCAGTTTGGAGGAGGGTTTTGGCGCTGCAAGGGCAGCCAGGGTCCTTGTTGGTGGCAGCTTGGGTCTGCGAGGAATCTTAATCCATGCGGAATTTCAGCATGCGGCTGTCAACTCCCAGATATGTGGCCTTCGATGCAAACAATGGCGCATTTACATGTGAAAGAAAACTCAGTCCACCAGATGCATGATGCCAGTTTTTAGGAGGCATTTAGCCCTACAATTGCAGCCAGAGTTCTAGCTGATGGCAGCTTGGGTCTGGGAGGATCTTGATCCATGCGGCATTTCAGGTGGCGTCCGGTGTTGCCTTTTCCCCCAGCCTGGAAAAGAAACTCGAGATCATTTTAGCAAGGAGGTAATATAAAAGGGGATCTTTATTTTGAAGGTCTTCGGAGCAGTTATGGAAAGGTGTCCATAAAAGCCCAGCCCCTCCAGGGGTGAGTACATATTTATAGCTTTTAGGAAATTAGCATAATTGATTAAGAGCACCAATAAGGAGAACAAGTGGCGATTCAATTCCCCCTCAGGTCCAGCCCCTTCCCTGGCGCCCCCCTCTCAGCACTGGCTGCACTCTGCTTATGAAAATGTACCTCAGAGTTGTTCTCGGCCTTGGTTCCCAGGAAGAACTGAGATAGGACAGGGCCTTGCAACCCCCTGGGGCTTGGAGCTCTGGAATTTGTTTTGTCTTTCTGCTTAGGGAAGGCTATGGAAAGGTACTGGAAAAACTAGCTATTAATATAGTAGGCTACAGAGCCACAAAAATATGTGCAGAGAGTACAGAGAACATATAAAAGAAAAAAGGCAGAAACCAAACGGCATCATTCCCCCCTTTTTTGAGACTAACAAGACTCTGTCTTGTCTAGTCTCTACTCTGCATTCAACCATACCTCTGGTTTATACAACTGGCTATCCCACTAGTTGTTACACAGATTCTAATTATAACTACATTTACTATGAACATTTCTTTTATCTAGGTTCAGTTTGGTAACCATGAAGTGAGTGTACTGAAGATATTCAAGGTTCAGTAAGCTCTTTTGAGAGTTACTTGGTGTAGAATTTGAAGTTTGCTTTCAAATTTCAACCAAATTTCTAAAAAAATTTTTCATTCAGATTTGCATAAGAACAACAACTAGTGTTAATGATTTTGTGGCTAGTAGAAAATTAAGAGCTATTTTGTTTTGTCAACAGCCTTTAATATGATTAAACATGACATTTGGAATCACAGCTCCATGGGCACAGGCCCAATCTTTATCTTGGGGCAAAACTTACCAGGCCAGATTCTCAACTTTGACAAGTTGTCCTTATGAAGAGCTTTTGGATTCATTTTGGACTAGAGTTACATGCAAATTTTTAGGGACGCACAATTTGAATCAACGGTTTACCCACTGTACAGATAAAGAGGTACAAAAGAACAGTTTAAATCATATCATCTCAATTTGTATCAGTCTCTCTTTTCTGGCTGTCTATGGAGCAGACGTCTTCTTAACTCTGGAGCAGTGAATTCAAGGCTCTCTGCCAGCAGCTTTGGATTTGGTGAGGTTAGTCAGGACTTGGAATGACTCTTTTTACTTAGCTCGTAAGATTACTGTCCCTTCATTCAACATAGACTCAGTCTCTAGGCTTGAATAGTTGCTAGTCTTCCTTCCTTCTAGATGACTTTGCTCAGTTCTAGATCTTTCATTGATATAATCAGTTAAGCTTTTTGTGATGGTACATTTGATTGTAACACTTTTCTCATGGTTACCTGGTTCGTG